>JARQOC010001384.1:0-42467 GCA_033576535.1 Allobates femoralis
AAAGGTACCGTCACACGCGGCAATTTTGCATGCAATTTCACTGGCAATTTGCTGGTTGCAGTGAAATCATGGACACATTGTTCCATTTGTACACAGCAACAAAATAGAACAATGTGTCCATGATTTCACTGCAACCAGCAAATTGCCATTGAAATTGCTAGCAATATTGCCGCATGTGACGGTACCCTTACAAACAGACCTGCTTTCCGCAGAGATGTCTTTTTCTAGGGTGTTTGCCTTTTTCAATAACTACATGTGACAGATAGTTCATATGCCTTTTGGTGTAGCAAGCCAGGGGCGGACCTACCGTGGTGCAACTGGTGCAGCGGCACCAGGGCCCCGACAGGCTAGGGGGCCCTCCCTCAAGGCACGGAGAATAAGCCGACATGCTGCCGGCCACGCCTCTTCTAGCTGCCGGCCACGCCCCCTCACAGCAGCTCAGGAGCGAGGACAGAGCCCCAATCACAGTGCAGAGAGTGAGTCATGTGACCTCTCCTGCACTGTGGGGAGGACCTCACTCAACCAATCCTGGCAATGCGCGCGGGCCTCTGAAATTCTCTCCACATGGCTGATGGCTGTTCAGCATCAGCAGCAGCAGCAGCAGCAGCAGATGAGGGGACACAGCTCTGCACAAGGACCCAGGTACAAGGAAAGGGACCAAAGACAGGGCACAGGCTGAGGACAGACTCGGGGGGGGGGGGGGTTGCTGCTCTGTACACTGCTTTTATGCTTTTACAGGACCTGTGATGATGTCACATTGAGGGGAGGAGTCAGTGGTCACATGATCAGCTCCTCAGTGTATGCAGGACTCTGCTGTTCTGGTTGTCATGGTGCTGGATGAGATGAAGTATATGTCAGGAGGGATTTACAGTGTGGATGTAGCAGAGCCAAGTGTGTATGAGGTGTATGGAGCGGAGTTCAGAGTGTATACGTGGTGTACGGAGCGGAGCTGAGTGTGTACAAGATGTACGGAGCAGAGCCGAGTGTGTAAGTAGCGGAGCAGAGTGTGTACGAGGTGTACGTAGCGGAGCAGAGTGTGTACGTAGCGGAGCCGAGTGTGTACGTAGCGGAGTCGAGTGTGTACGAGGTGTACGGAGCAGAGCCGAGTGTGTACGAGGTGTACGGAGCAGAGCCGAGTGTGTACGAGGTGTACGGAGCAGAGCCGAGTGTGTACGAGGTGTACGGAGCAGAGCCGAGTGTGCACGAGGTGTACGGAGCAGAGCCGAGTGTGCACGTGGTGTACGGAGCGGAGCCGAGTGTGCACGAGGTGTACGGAGCGGAGCCGAGTGTGCACGAGGTGTACGGAGCGGAGCCGAGTGTGCACGTGGTGTACGGAGCGGAGCCGAGTGTGCACGTGGTGTACGGAGCGGAGCCGAGTGTGGCACGTGGTGTACGGAGCGGAGCCGAGTGTGCACGTGGTGTACGGAGCAGAGCCGAGTGTGCACGTGGTGTACGGAGCAGAGCCGAGTGTGCACGTGGTGTACGGAGCAGAGCCGAGTGTGCACGTGGTGTACGGAGCAGAGCCGAGTGTGCACGTGGTGTACGGAGCAGAGCCGAGTGTGCACGTGGTGTACGGAGCAGAGCCGAGTGTGCACGTGGTGTACGGAGCAGAGCCGAGTGTGCACGTGGTGTACGGAGCAGAGCCGAGTGTGCACGTGGTGTACGGAGCAGAGCCGAGTGTGCACGTGGTGTACGGAGCGGAGCCGAGTGTCTACGAGGTGTACGGAGCGGAGCCGAGTGTGTACGAGGTGTGCGGAGCTGCATGTGTACGAGGTGTACGGAGCAGAGCCGAGTGTATGAGGTGTATGGAGCAGAGCCGAGTATGTACGAGGTGTACGGAGCGGAGCCACGTGTGTGCAGAGCCGCGTGAGTATGAGGCAGGGCCACATGTGCGGGACATATGGAGTAAAGCCGCGTGTGCATAAGGTGGATGGAGTGGAGCCGCATATGCTGGGGCGTCCTGTAGAGGAGCCGCATGTGTACGGAACGGAGGCGTATGCACAGGGCATGTGGAGCGGAGCCGCGTGTCTACAAGGCATTTGGAGCGGAGCCACGTGCGTACAAGGTGTGTGTGCGCCAGTGGTAGTTCCCCGCGGATGCCGCTCCCGTTCCTATAGTCCCGGCTGCCTCTGCCGGCAGCATTCTTCACTCGAGTCCTGGCTTAGCTGTCTGCTTTTTGCAGCTCAGCATGGTGGGGCACGATGATGTCATCACTGAGTGCCACTGTGCTGATACGTGCAGAGCAGAGCAGCAAGAAGAGAGGTGAGTATTTACTTTTTTTTTTTTAACCCGTGAATACAGTGATGGGAGACTATGTAATGTGCAATATAACATAGGAGGAGTATGGGGTGCAATATACTATATGGAGGAATATGAGGGCCCATTATACTATATGGAGGACTATGGGACTGCCTTATACTATATGGAGGGCTATGCGGGTGTATTATAATATATGGAGGGTCGTGGAATGCATCTACTTATATAATCGGGAGTTGGGAATTCGGGCGCTGTAGCCGAATCCCAGACTCCTTTGCGCGAGCCGTATCCTAGCAACCGTCGGCCCCGCAAAGCAGCTCAGGGACACAGACCCGGGGAGACAGAAGAGCCCCGGACCCGCACCCCTGCACATCCGCCAAGCCGCTCTGGCACACAGCACACCCGGGGAAGACCCGCACAGACCCGGGGAGACAGAGGAGCCCCAGACCCGCACCCCTGCACCAGCAGACCCGGGAAGACCCGGGGAGACAGAGGAGCCCCGGACCCACCCCGCACCAGACCCGGAAGACCCGGAGACAGAGAGGACCGCCCCTGGGGGAAGACCCGGGGAGACAGAGGAGCCCCGGACCCGCACCCCTGCACCAGAAAACCCGGGGAAGACCCGGGGAGACAGAGGAGCCCCGGACCCGCACCCCTGCACCAGAAGACCCGGGGAAGACCCGGGGAGACAGAGGAGCCCCGGACCCGCACCCCTGCACCAGAAGACCCGGGGAAGACCCGGGGAGACAGAGGAGCCCCGGACCGCACCCCTGCACCAGCAGACCCGGGGAAGACCCGGGGAGACAGAGGAGCCCCGGACCCGCACCCCTGCACCCAGGGACCACGGAAGACACCGGGCACAGAGAAGCCCCGGACCCTGCACCCTGAGGTCCAGGACACAGGACAGCGGCGGGCCACATCATAGCCCCCGACTGCAACCCTGGGAGGTCACGACCAGAGGCGGGGGCTGCAGCCTACTATCACCTCTCACCCCCCCGCCCCTCAACTAGCACACCGCGCTCGCCCTGAGCTCGTATTGTACCTGCAGAGCCCCGGGCTGCAGCCTCCGTCACCCCACCCGCCCTCAACTAGCACCCGCCTGCCTCTATCATCTCCTCCCTGCACAGCCCCCTCTATCACCTCCTCCCCGCACAGCCCCCTCTATCACTTTCCTCCCCGCACAGCCCCCTCTATCACTCCTCCCCGCACAGCCCCCTCTATCACCTCCTCCCCGCACAGCCCCCTCTATCACCTCCTCCCCGCACAGCCCCCTCTATCACTTTCTCCCCGCACAGCCCCGTCTATCACTCCTCCCCGCACAGCCCCCTCTATCACTCTCCTCCCCGCACAGCCCCCTCTATCTTCTCCTCCCCGCGCAGCCCCGTCTATCATCTCCTCCCCGCGCACCCCCTCTATCCATCTCCCCCCCCGCACACCCCTCTATCTCTCTCCCCGCACACACCCCTCTATCATCTCCTCCCCGCACACACCCCTCTATCCTCTGCTCCCCGCACACATCCCTCTATGCTCTGCTCCCCGCACACACCCCTCTATCCTCTGCTCCCCGCACACTGCCTCTTCCTCTGCTCCCCGCACACCCCTCTATACTCTGCTCCCCGCACAGCCCCTATATACTCTGCTCCCCGCACAGCGCCTGTGTACTCTGCTCCCGCACAGCCGCCTGTATACTCTACTCCCGCACAGCCGCCTGTATACTCTGCTCCCCCCACAGCCGCCTGTATACTCTGCTACCCGCACAGCCGCCTGTATACTCTGCTACCCGCACAGCCGCCTGTATACTCTGCTACCCCGCACAGCCGCCTGTATACTCTGCTTCCCGCACAGCCGCCTGTATACTCTGCTCCCCGCACTGCCGCCTCTATGCTCTGCTCCCCGCACAGCCGCCTGTATGCTCTGCTTCCCGCACAGCCGCCAGTATGCTCTGCTCCCCGCACAGCTGCCTGTATACTCTGCTACCCACAGACCCGCCTGTATACTCTGCTACCAACACAGCCGCCTGTATACTCTGCTCCCCGCACACACCTCTGTATACTCTGCTCCCCGCACACACCCCTGTATACTCTGCTCCCCGCACACACCCCTGTATACTCTGCTCCCCGCACACATCCCTGTATACTCGCCTCCTCGCACACACCCCTGTATACTCGCCTCCCCGCACACACCCCTGTATACTCGCCTCCCTGCACACACCCCTGTATACTCGCCTCCCTGCACACACCCCTGTATACTCGCCTCCCTGCACACACCCCTGTATACTCGCCTCCCCGCACACACCCCTGTATACTCGCCTCCCCGCACACACCCCTGTATACTCTGCTCCCCGCACACACCCCTCTATACTCGCCTCCCCGCACAGCCCCCTGTATACTCGCCTCCCCGCACTCTCGCCGGTATACTCTGCTCCCCGCACTCTCGCCTGTATACTCTGCTCCCCGCACTCTCGCCTGTATACTCTGCTCCCCGCACTCTCGCCTGTATACTCTGCTCCCCGCACAGCCGCCTGTATACTCTGCTCCCGCACAGCCGCCTGTATACTCTGCTACCCACAGACCTGCCTGTATACTCTGATCCCCGCACAGCCGCCTGTATACTATGCTCCCCGCACAGCCGCCTGTATACTCTGCTCCCCACACAGCCGCCTGTATACTCTGCTCCCCGCACAGCCGCCTGTATACTCTGCTCCCCGCACAGCCGCCTGTATACTCTGCTCCCCGCACAGCCGCCTGTATACTCTGCTACCAACACAGCCGCCTGTATACTCTGCTACCAACACAGCCGCCTGTATACTCTGCTACCAACAGAGCCGCCTGTATACTCTGCTCCCCGCACAGCCGCCTGTATACTCTGCTCCCCGCACAGCCGCCTGTATACTCTGCTCCCCGCACAGCCGCCTGTATACTATGCTCCCCACACAGCCGCCTCTATAGTCTGCTCCCCGCACTGCCGCCTGTATGCTCTGCTTCCCGCACAGCCACCAGTATACTCTGCTCCCCACACAGCCGCCTGTATACTCTGCTCCCCGCACAGCTGCCTGTATACTCTGTTACCCACAGACCCGCCTGTATACTCTGCTACCCACAGACCCGCCTGTATACTCTGCTACCAACAGAACCACCTGTATACTCTGCTACCAACAGAGCCGCCTGTATACTCTGCTACGCAAAGAGCTGCCTGTATAATCTGCTGCCCACAGACCCGCCTGTATACTCTGCTACCCACAGAGCCGCCTGTATACTCTGCTACCCACAGAGCCGCCTGTATACTCTGCTACCCACAGAGCCGCCTGTATACTCTGCTACCAACACAGCCACCTGTATACTCTGCTACCAACACAGCCGCCTGTATACTCTGCTACGCAAAGAGCTGCCTGTATACTCTGCTACCCACAGAGCCGCCTGTATACTCTGCTACCCACAGAGCCGCCTGTATACTCTGCTACCCACAGAGCCGCCTGTATACTCTGCTACCCACAGAGCCGCCTGTATACTCTGCTACCCACAGAGCCGCCTCTATACTCTGCTACCCACAGAGCCGCCTGTATACTCTGCTACCCACTGACCCGCCTGTATACACACAATTCATTTCACCGCGCTCCCGATGCAATTGCATCGGGCCTTTTTACTAGTTATAATATATGGAGGACTATGGATGATGTATTAAAATATATATAGCCAATTATATAATATGGAAGCCATTTTAATATATCTGGAGGGTTCTGTGGGGGCATGATAATATTTGGAGGGGTGTGAGGAAGCCTTTATACTTTATGCAGGGCTCTTTGAGGGTTGCGTTGTAAATAAATATTACAATCTATATGTTTACATTACTTTGTTGCCACTATGAGGGGCGGGGGGGGCCCCCAAAAAATTTCTTGCACCGGGGAACACTACAGTCTGGGTCCGCCCCTGTAGCAAGCTAATGTTAACCTGAAAATAGGAAGCAATAAAAAAATTCAAATAAAAACTGTGCTATTTATTATGTATCTAACTACACAAAAACAACTGTATATGCAGGCACATTTTCCAGGGAATATGACAGCAGGTTTTTGCTACCTCATCTGTGAGCAGCATGATGTAGGAAATGAGACCCTGATTTCAGCGATGTGTAACTTAAGGCCCCCTTACACGCTGCGATGTGGCAGTGATCCGACCAACGATGTGAACTGATCGCTTTCCACATCTGCAGGTAATGTCATTGAATATTGTGGGATTTCAACTAAAGTAAAGCCTGAAAAAAATCAAAAAGTGTTTTTCCTGTGAGACAGTGCGGGGGATCATATGCGAGGGGCGCTATGTCTCCCCCAGAATGTGCACTGTCACATATTGAACCCGATATAGGCTGTAGGAAAGAGGGACGGCCCACTCCCTCCGCTCCTGGTCTTGCAGGTTTCCCCAGAAGGAGACACGGGGTTAAAAGCCTGGTTTGGAGACAGGGCGGGGTTCCCTGTGGACAGTTTTCGCCTGAAGCTGAAGCAGCAATATCTATCAACCAGACAGGTGAATGACTCACCGTGGCCGGGACTCCGGTTTAGACAGGCGATGCTTCCTTCCTCCTTGTCACGGGTGGACCGCGCCTGCCGGTAGTGGGGCCCGGTGTAGTGCAGATCAAAAGTTGAAGACGTCTTGGTGGAACAGATTAAAGGGGTTTTTAATTTATTCGTGACGTCACCTATGAGTAGTTCGGTAATCGTTACCGACGTTGCGGAACCTCCGGGGGATGGACAGCAGCAAGATTGAACGCTCCCCACAGGCTGAGCGGTGATCCCCGGAGGTTGGAGCTGCTTAAGATGTTGTGCGGCAGCTGCGGTTACCTTGTAGTGCGGACGGACAGTTCATAAGGAAGCACGGACACAGAAAGTCTCTGCAACGGGTCTTTACTATAACCAGCAGGCAGTACATGGCATACAGATTACGGGTAGTAGACCGGGTGGACTCAGCAGTGATGGTGTCCCTTAGAAATCCGCAGTGTTCCTCCATTCTAACTAAGTGATTGCCAGTGTCGCCCAGGAATACCAGGTCGGGTACGGGGAGGCTGCTTCAATGCCCTATCCATGATGTATGTTCTGGATGTCTTGGGGAGCCTTGGATCCCTCAGTGGGTACACCGCTGGTTAGACGACTGGAAGTTGGCTGGTGGTGGGGTGCTCCTTTGAAGCTGCTCCTCCACGCTTTCTGGTTCGCGTAGCAGAGGTGAACTGCTGCCAGCTTCGGTACCAGTGAACCGGCTGTGAGTTGTGGGCACGGGAGTCTTTTGGGAACCCGTGTGAATAATGCCCAATCCCGGTTGGTAAGGCCTCAGGTGCGGACACCCGACCGGTGACGGCCCGGGGGCTGCACGGGGTGCGGAGCCCCCGCTCCTCTCCAAGTTCAAGTCTTCAGACCTTGTTCTAGGCTCTGTTCTAGCCTCTGTTCTAGACTATTGTGTTGTGTTCTCCTACACACTACCCTAGCACTCCGCCCACCAGGACCTATGATTGGCCCTCTGTTCTAGGTGATGCATGCAGGGTTGGATTTCTAAATTAACCAGATCACTGCTGTGTCAGAGAATATTGCGGCTGCATTTATGGCTGCAATACCCTCTTGTGACGGACTCGTTGCGGGGCGCCACTCTCCCCCTTGGTTGAATACGCTTGTCCCCAAGCGTCACACTACCCACATTACAGAGGTTTTTGTATTTTATAACAGGTAATACACTTTTATTAATGACAGGTCATTGTATGCATAAAAGTGAAGTAGGTAAGGAAACAGGTTAACACATTACGCGGACCCGGCGGGCGGCCGGCTGTCCTTAGGTAAAAGTTCAGGCTGTAGCCGCCAAGTCGCGGTGTTATTTTGCACACAGGAAGAAGTCTCTTTAGCAGAAAAGTTCAAGCAACAAGTCACTTATGGAGGGCAGTGTTCCGGACTCGTATAGCGAACCACCCATCACAGCATACATGTCGCTCATAGGTTACAATGTCCCCTCTATACAAGTCTCGGTTTGGATGCCCTCGCGGTAGGTGCGATTCCACATCACGGCGCCCCACAAATACTTCGGTACTCACACCCTCCTCCCTTAAGAATCCCCACCCGGTGGATAAGTTGAAGGTGCTTACCCGCCCGGTTTTACGGAATTGTTCAGGCAATGGAGATTGTCGGCGAGCTTCGGCGCGAGCCTGCATGTTGGCTTGCAGTCGAGTGTGCCACTCCTCCCTTCGGATACGACGTACCTCTTCGTCGGAGTGGTGCGGCGTGTGGATACAGTCACTACGGCGTGATGGTTGTTGAACCGCTTGAGTTTGGTGGGCAGTCTGTAGAAAAGCCCGGTTCAACGGAACCGGAGAAGACGTTGTTGCGGCGGCACCCGACCAGTGCACCCGAGCTGATCGCCCGGCAGTAGGATTCTTTGTGTCTCCCCAGGCGAACCCGGTGTAGAGGTTCTCAGCTGGGCTGTAGGTCTCGTCGTCATCCTCCTCGATCTCTCCTTCGATGACTACGTCGGGCTGCTCGGCTGACGGAGATGATGGAACGGAATCCTCTGGGTCGATGGGTGGCTGTGCTGCAAAGTTCTCCTCGGGGTCGTTGTGCAGGACTTCCAGGCTGCCTGCCTCTTCTTCTGTAGCAGCGGGAAGTGGTGTTTCGATCCCGGTCACCAGGTAGGCCTCGGTATTTGCAGAGGAGGCCTCCGGTTCAGGGGAGAAACAGGCGACAGTCTCAGTAGTGTGGAAACTAGTCGCGGGTTCCGCAGGTGGAACCAGGTATGTGTCAGCTTCTTCTGTGGAGCGTATTGGAAGCTCCGGCTCAGGAACGGGGTCGGCTGCGGGTTCAACCGCTGGAACGGGTCGAGCCGTGGCCCTCACAGGAATGATGCAGTCTATGGGCTCCGGTGACGAAGCAGGGCAGGTGGTGGGCGACGGTGAGGCGGTTGAGAAGCTGGCGATGTCGTCTGGGCCTGGAGAAGCTGTACCCGGTCGGCTCTGCTGCATCGCATGATGGAGTCTTCTGCCTAGGGTCGCACTCCAGCTGCGAATCGTCCATTCCACAGTCTCTAGTAACCGCACCCGGAGGTCTTGCAGAGCCTCTAGCCAGAAGTCGGGGCTGCCGTCTATGGTAAGGGCAGGACCCGGACCCGGTAGGCCGATGGCTGCTCTGGCCTCCGCCTCGACCTCCCGCATCAGGTCTTGGAGTCTTATGCTGGCCATTCTCTTCATCGGAGGGAAACCACACCCATTCAACCGGTAAGCTTTCTGGTAGAGCTGGTGAAGAAGGTCTGTGACACTCCCATTTCCTCTGGGCTTTTGTAGTCCAATCGTGGGAAAAGTCTTTGGGGTCCGCCCCCATGGTTGATTCGAGCAATCAGGGCGGACAAAGAGTTTGGCGCCTTTTGTCTTTAGCCCTCCCACGATGAGGGGGGGTTGACTCACTCCTGGGCTTGCACGTGGCGGATTCTTGTGGCGGGAACGCCATCTTGGGCGCCACCTTGGCCCAAACGGTGAAAAGGCGGGAAAGTTCTTTTAGGGACGAACAAAGTCCAAATTGTAGACCATAAAGTCATTTTTAAGCACATTATACCCGTTGGGTAACGGGCCTGCTTGTATCCTGTTCGTGACGCCATTTTCTGACTCACCGTGGCCAGGACTCCGGTTTAGACAGGCGATGCTTCCTTCCTCCTTTTCACGGGTGGACCGCGCCTGCCGGTAGTGGGGCCCGGTGTAGTGCAGATCAAAAGTTGAAGATGTCTTCGTGGAACAGATTAAAGGGGTTTTTAATTTATTCGTGACGCCACCTATGAGTAGTTCGGTAATCGTTACCGACGCTGCGGAACCTCCGGGGGATGGACAGCAGCAAGATGGAACGCTCCCCACAGGCTGAGCGGTGATCCCCGGAGGTTGGAGCTGCTTAAGATGTTGTGCGGCAGCTGCGGTTACCTTGTAGTGCGGACGGACAGTTCATAAGGAAGCACGGACACAGAAAGTCTCTGCAACGGGTCTTTACTGTAACCAGCAGGCAGTACATGGCATACAGATTACGGGTAGTAGACCGGGTGGACTCAGCAGTGATGGTGTCCCTTAGAAATCCGCAGTGTTCCTCCATTCTAACTAAGTGATTGCCAGTGTCGCCCAGGAATACCAGGTCGGGTACGGGGAGGCTGCTTCAATGCCCTATCCATGATGTACGTTCTGGATGTTTTGGGGAGCCTTGGATCCCTCAGTGGGTACACCGCTGGTTAGACGACTGGAAGTTGGCTGGTGGTGGGGTGCTCCTTTGAAGCTGCTCCTCCACGCTTTCTGGTTCGCGTAGCAGAGGTGAACTGCTGCCAGCTTCGGTACCAGTGAACCGGCTGTGAGTTGTGGGCACGGGAGTCTTTTGGGAACCTGTGTGAATAATGCCCAATCCCGGTTGGCAAGGCCTCAGGTGCGGACACCCGACCGGTGACGGCACGGGGGCTGCACGGGGTGCGGAGCCCCCGCTCCTCTCCAAGTTCAAGTCTTCAGACCTTGTTCTAGGCTCTGTTCTAGCCTCTGTTCTAGACTATTGTGTTGTGTTCTCCTACACACTACCCTAGCACTCCGCCCACCAGGACCTATGATTGGCCCTCTGTTCTAGGTGATGCATGCAGGGTTGGATTTCTAAATTAACCAGATCACTGCTGTGTCAGAGAATACTGCGGCTGCATTTATGGCTGCAATACCCTCTTGTGACGCACTCGTTGCGGGGCGCCACATGAAGAGCTCCAGGGGCTGTGTGCGGTAATAACACGGCCTAGCCCGGGAGGGCTGGGAGCTCTGTGCGACCTCAGCCGGAGAGCTCATAACCGGAAGGGACCGGGTTACTATCTGTAAACTGTGTCCATTGTACCCGGCTGCGACCCGGATTCCGGCATCTTGTGCCACCGCTGTGTTTTCAGCAATAAATCCGGTTGCTGTATGAAACTACTACCGGGTTCAACGGTTTTCCTGTCTTGCAATCCCGGCACTGCCCCACATCCGATACAGACTCCTTACCAGTCCTGAGTTCCGCTCCAAACAATGATGGAAGAAGCATAAGAATTCACCTGTCATGGTTGGGGAGAGGTTAAACCACTAGTCTCCAAACCCCTACCTACTTGCAGGACCCACCCTAAACAGCAGTCCACAATTGGGCAACGGTACGTTCTCTTTCTAAGTGCTGGGAGATACAGGAACAGAAAAAAGAAAACTAACTGTGACCAAACAAACACAAACACAAGAAGAAAGATGGTATAAAACACATACCAAACAAAGAAAAATCCTGCTCCCGATAGCAAAACTGATAGTCTGATGTGCCCCCTACTCCAGACTCTCCTTCATGTGATTCTCCATGGCCTGATGTTCTGGGACGGAAAGATTGTAGATCCTCCTTTTTGGATAAATTCAATAACGCACTCATAGGGTCTATGAGGAGGAAGAATTTCGAAAGTAGATTTAGAGAAGACACCCTTAAAATCTGAAACAAAGGCCGGGAGGTAACCTTCCTTTAAACTGATGGTCGACACAGACATGGAGAGATCACATTCAAAACATTTTTTACCCCACTTCTCCAACTCCCCTGTTCCCCAATTGATACTGGGGTTGTATGAAGACATGGCAGACCCAGTACTATTTGAGAGGGTAACTTCAGGAGTAACAAACCAGATTATGCTTGTTTTCAGGGGGGTAGCATCAATAAGCATTACTGAAATAGCTTTTTGCAGACAGGATAAAGGAAGGTTTAGGGAAGAAGAAAATCCCAGGTCCACAAGGTTAACTGCTGCATCAGAATCTATGAAGATGGAATTTGATTTCCAACAACATTCAACACGTGTGGGTGCTAAAATCCTATGACCGGATACATATGGTCCCTGAACTGAAGATGAGGGCCTCCTAGGCATCTGAGGAGGTGCTTTATCTGGAGTCCGCCAGACAAGATAGGGAGCAATCAGATGATCAGGTGCTCCACAAAAGAAGCAAAGTCCCTTGGACCTTTGTTACTCCCTATGCGTCATAGCCCTGGAGGTAGAACCAATCTGCATGGATTCTTCGGTAAGGAGCACAGTCGAGTCGGGAGCAAGCCGAGCTGAGGAGCAGCAGCGGCACAAGAAGCAGGTAACAAAGATCTCCCCCTATCTCTATCATGAAGCCACCTGTCAATCCTACTAGCTAGAGACATAGCGGCATCAAGAGACTTAGGAAGTCTTTAACCATCTTTGATGTAGCCTGATGGAACTGAGCAAACAGGGCCAAGTCATTCCACTTTGTTGGAACCCCCTACTTCCTGAATTCAGTGCAGTACTCCACTGCCAATCTCTGGCATTGGTGTAGAATCATTAGCATAGATTCTGCTACTGCAGTCTTATCAGGATAATTATTTGACAAGGCCAAAGCTCCAAAGACGTAATCTACAGAGCCAATAAGAGAGGTCTCAGGATCTAGGCAAAAAGCCCAGTCCTGGGTAGGGTCTCCTTAGAGCAAGGAGATAATAATCCCTACCTACTGCCATTCAGTGCCAGAAGAAAGAGATCTGGTATGTAGCATGTGTCATGAGGGGGGTCCTCTAATTCTAATTATATGTATATGTGGTGCCCCTGCGGTTCGGTCTCCACAGTGGTACTGCACCTATCCAATAGGTGTAGTATCATGCTATTCGGTAAGAGGAGAAACTTTGCTGAGATACACCAACACACACCCAACACCAATCCAAACTCCTGGCCAGGGAGTTGCTGGGAGGAAGAGGCTCGCCGATAGAGCAGTCCCTATCTGCTGGCAGGAGGAAGAAATAGGTCTAGAGGAAGGAGTTAGTGAGAGAGTAGTTACAGAGAGAAGGAGAACATCATGGAGGCAAGATGGAGTTCTAGGGGAGTCAGGCAGCTGGGGAGAGAGCAGGACCGATGAAGGAGGAACAGCTGCTGATCTCCAGGCCTGATGACGAGCGAGTAGAGGAACGAGCTGCACAGGGGTGCTGGCCCGAATTTGGTCTGGAATCTTCAGGAACAGTCGAGAGGCCACTGAACTTCATGTGCAGTGGTCACCGTGGACTCTCCCAGGCTAAGGGACTACAGAGGGTCAAGAGAACTTGCAAGGCAGTCACTCAGAAGGGCCCGTAGTCACCTGCTTTGGGACTTGTTATCACGAGGACACTAGGAAGGAAAGAAGTAACAGAGTGTCAGGCAGCAAAGGGCCGCAAAGAAAGGCCTTGTACTCTGTGTCTTAGTAAAGCGAACCCATACCTTCTGTGAGCTGGCCAAGCTGCAACCTTGGAGAATACAGTACCCTGGCTGGGTTGTCTCTGCACTAAGCTGCAAGTAAAGATGACCGGTGAGAACTGCAACCCCTGTGTATGTCTACTCCTTCCTGCGCCTCTCTACATCAACTATTACTACCACCATCATCCGCATCACAACTTTTATTATACCCCAGAGGCCCGCTTCGTCTGAGGGGAGTGCTCCATCAAGCTGCCACAACACCTATCCCCCGGGGGCCACTACAAGCAGCGCTGGTCTTCTCTGACTGCACGTCAGATGGCGTCACGATAAACTCTTCCACTGTAAACATCCCCCCTTTTCAACACGACTTCCAGGGAAGGCCACTGTGACATCCCCCGAACTGTTGAGCTCTGGAGAGTCAAGTACCCTAGCCCATGACCACTGCATATAGATTCTACCGAGTCGGCTTGATAGGGAGGAGGGAGATGGAGATGATCCCCCAGGTGGCCGGCTTAAATAATCCATTCGGTCTGCTGACGGGTATGCAGCTGGCCAGAGGAAAAAGTGGCATGGCACTCATTACACTTTTTGCGCCAACACAGGAAGGCAGTTCAGAGTCTCCAAACTGGTGCTAGGCCTGAAAGCTTATGGAAGTGCCTTCATTGGCTGTAATTTATCAGTCTGGATGGCCGCAGTTGACTAAAGAAAGGTTTCATTTAATTTTCCTCCTTCCATTTTACTGTTACGCATTTTACCCTGTTTTACAGTGGAGGAATGGATGCTACTTGGAATTCATGCTTCCTATGGACTGTTACACAATGGACTGCATGCTCCATTTCTACCCCATGAACCACCCCATCTGCTGTAAGACTGTGTCTCTTTTCCCTGTTCCCTTAGCGGCAACTTTAACAAGTTGAGTGTGGCAACCACAAAGAAAGGAGGTGGGAACCTTAGGGATTAAAGGGACCACTAGTAAATTGTTTCCAATTTTCAAAGATGCACCCATGGAGTGGACTCATACGGACCTGAGCTCTATGTGATTTTTCGTAACATTTAAAAAAAATTGAGCCCATGGGAAAATACTCAAACGTTACCTGAGCTTCCCTGTGATTGTTGTGTTTCTCTTTATATATGATGTGGACATTTGTTTGTGTCAAGGGCTACCTTGTTTGTATTTACATGTGAAAGTTGTGATTTGATGGGTCACCTTGTCGTTGGTGGGAGGGTTTAAGTACTTTTTTTGCAAAAAAGGTATGTACCAAGTATCCTGTGTTTTTAGCAACACTCTCTTTTATTTATTTATTGCAAAGTATTTGGGCATAATACAAATATACTTTTTGTTTTTTAATTGTTTCATACAATTTGGCGGTTTAAGTGAACATGCTGTTGTCGTACCCCGTGGACTGGGGTACTCGGAACCGGGCCCTGTCATCTTCAAGGGCTGCAGGGTTGTCATGTGACCCGGCTCCGTGGTCCCTGGTTAAAAGGATAGGGGTTAAAGTTTATGATGAATAGTTTGTGACGCCACCCGTGGTTTGTGGCCAGTGAGGGCCACCGCTGCCGTCCAGGCCTGTGGGGATGATGAGGGCTGGCAGCCGGGATAGGGCTTGGTTCCCCAGGGCAGGTGTGAAAGTGAAGTGTTTGTACGCCGCGCTCAGCCTCTCAGGCAGTTTCCACTGCAGCCGGAAATCCAGTGTGCGGCTCTGCAGGCGAGCCTCTGCAGTCGCAACCCGAATAAATCTCATACACAAGTCCTGAGTTCACCGGGTACTTTACTCCACTACTCTACGTACGCGACAACACAGTCACAGTCACTTTACAGCAGTTCACTCACGATCCCTTTGACCGGTTAGCAGCTGGGACTGTTTGCTAGGGTCACCCCCTTTCTTATGCCTTTCGGGCCTCTTTGTTCCGTCCCGTGCACATCCTCCGGGCCAGCGGTCTCTTTTCTGGGGCACAGAAACTTTGAGACTCTTCCATTCTACCTAGATGACATCATAGTGTATTCATAAGCCTATGAAGAGCACCTGAAACACCTGGCAGAGGTATTTGAAGCATTATCAAAGTTCTAGATGAAGCTGAAACCATCCAAATGCCATTTGCTAAAACCAAAGGTTGAGTATCTAGGACATGTAGTCAGTTCAGAAGGCGTAGCACCAGATCCGGATAAAGTCACTGCAATGAAAGAATAGCCAGAACCAACAATTGTCAGAGAGGTATGTCAGTTCTTAGGACTGGTAGGATACTACTGGAGATTCATCAAGGGTTACACGAAGATAGCAGCACCTTTACAAGATCTCCTGGTAGGCCAGGAAAGGCAAGTCCAGGGGTCCTCCGTTTGAGTGGGGCAAGAAACAAGAAGAGTCCTTCAAACTGATGAAAGAGGCCCTGACTGGGGAAGAGATCCTGGCCTACCCTGACTATAACCAACCGTTCTTGCTGTACACCAATGCAAGCAACATAGGGTTAGGAGCCGTCTTAGCACAAAAACAGAATGGCAGATAAAGGTGTGATTGCCTACGCCAGCAGGAAGCTTCGTCCTACAGAAAGGAACCCTGAGAACTACAGCTTGTTCAAGCTGGAATTCCTGGCCTTGGTCTGGGCCATAATAGAACAGTTCAAACACTACCTGGCATCTGCAAAGCTCCCTGTCTTCACGAATAATAATCCTCTTACCCACCTGGAACCCACAAAGTTGGGTGCAATGGAGCAGCGCTGGATAGCCCAGTTGTCAATTTACCAGTTTACCATCAAGTATCGGGCAGGCCATAACAACGCCAATGCTGATGCCTTGTAAAGGATGCCTCACCTGCCAGATGTGGAAGAAGATGTGGATGAGCTAAAAGAAATAGAGCTACCTGCCTTCCATCGCCACAGAGCATCCCAGTGTCAGCAAGCTACCAGAAAATACCCTGAAAAGTCAGTGAATCCATTACCTCACTATGGGTGGAAGGAGACCCAAGACAGTGACCCGGCTATCAGTTTAGTTAAAGGGCTGATAACTCAAGAAGCTTCTCGTCTTGATCCAGATGCTCCACCAGAGGCAAAGCACTTGTGGAATGAGAGAAGCAGGTTATTCATCTACCAAGAGAAACTGTGTAGGAGCTACATCAATCCCAGAACCCATGAGATGGTCTGGCAAATAGTGGTACCAAAGAAGGATGTCCAGATGGTGTTGGACGAACCAATAAACTAATAGGGAAAGAAAGGCACAATACGGTCTTATCAACAATACACAGGTGATTTACAAATGAGCAATGCTCACCTTGTCAGGTTGTGAAGGCACAACTCCACTATTAGCCAAACTGCCGCAGGAAACCCGGTGAAAAATATAAACCAATAATAAAGAATGGGTGAAGTTCGGCGCTGTTCGGCAAAAAAAAAGATCTTGATCGATTATTGTCCAGCAGTATCTTTATTCTCAATGCTCTCGTGCGCCTACTGCGCACTTCATCAGGAGATGAAAAGCTGTTGTTCAACAGATGGTGTTGGAAGCATATCACAGTCAAGCAGGATACTTTGGACGGAAAAACTTGAGATGTTGCTAAGAGATAGATTCTACTGGGTTGGCATGAGAGGCTCCATAGAGAGATGGTGTAAGAACTGTGGACCATGCAACTTGAGAAGAAAAGACTATGAAAGCCAAAGAGCACCACTACAACCAATTGTAACCACTCAACCACTTGAGATAGTGGCATTGGATCATGTGAAGCTAACACCTAGCAGATCGGGTTATACTTATGCCTTACCAATGGTAGACCACTACTCAAGATTTCTAGTAGTAGTTCCAGTCAAGGACTTGACAGCTGAAACAGCCGCAAAAACCTTTCAAGCCTACTTCCGTAGGCCACACGGGTATTCAGAACAGGTACTGACTAATCAAGGTTCCTCATTTCAAGCTGAGTTATTTCAAGAGTTTTGCCATTCATATGGGTGCAAGAAAATTAGGGCCACACCTTACCATCCACAAACAAACAGCATGTGTGAAAAGATGAACAACATAGTGATAGACATGTTGAAGACATTGCCTTTAGAAGAGAGGAATCAATGGCCAGAGAAACTGCCTGATTTAGTGGACATGTATAACAATATACCTGTGAGCTCCACCAACTGTACGCCAGCTTATCTAATGAGAGCAAGACCTGGAAGATTACCAGTTGACTTAGAAATGGGAATTGTAGTACCAGAAGCAGAAACATCCAATACTGATTGGGATTCAAGTCACCAAGAACAGTACAAAATGGTGCAAGCGCATGTGTAGAAGACAATCTGAATAAAATCAGAGAAAAACAAGAAAGAAACTACAACCAGAGTGCACAAGCTAAACCTTTAACACCTTGAGAACTTGTACTTAAAAGAAAAAGAAGAAATCACAAACTTGATGAGCAGTGGAAAAAGAACCCTACACTGTGTAGGACTCTAATTTTGACAACAGTATAACCTGTTTAATCAGTAGAGATGGAGGTAGAACTACTGCAACTGTATCAAGGGATAATCTAAAAATATGTCCAGAACAACTCAGATTACAAGAAGAAGAAATACCTTGTATAAGTCCAGTAGAGCCAAAAGAAAAAGTGATTCAGACAATACTTGGAGATTTTCCAGAAGATTGGCCCCAAAGTGAGGGATCTGTGATTTTACCAGTAATCCACTTTTACCAGCCAAGGGAAGAACAAGGAAAACTGGAAGAAACTGCAAGAATTCCAGGAGTACCTGTCCAAGTTCTAGAAGAATCGTCCGTTGTAGAAGAACCTGAGGATCCTGCAATCGGTGAAACTGCCAGCCCTGTAGTGAGACTAAGGCCGCGCAGACAATTACTCAGTTTGCCTAGTACACATAGAGCAACCCAAAATACATATACCTCTACACATCACATAGTGTTGAGCACACCACCTGAGACACAAGCACTACGTAGGTCTTGTCGTCGTAGCCAAGGTCAACCCCCGTCCAAGTATGGAGAATGGGTATAATGTGTAAAGTATAAATTGTTGAAAGGGTAACCTGTAAATAAGAACCAGAATGTACATTACAACTGGGCCTAGCCCCATGCACATTAAGTTGGGAACAGAAAGTGCCTGGGGTAGAGAGGAGGTACCAGGTCTCCTAAGCAGAGACACCCATAGGGAAAATGTTTGTTTGTATGTAATGGACATTGAAAGACTTTAAACCCTAAGCCTACTGAGACTTGCTGTAAGGACTTGAACATTTTCCCTGGAGTTTCCCTGCTTTACCTTTAAACATGGACCATGGTCACAGGACTGGTTGTGACAACAATCTCTTTTACAGCCTGCGGTGGATGGACTAGCACTGTATGGACTGCACCTGATTTTGTTTTACCATTTCTCAGTGGTTTTTGTATATTTATTTTTTTTAAATATCTTTTTTATTGGTTTTTTCAAACAAGACATATTATGGCATGACATAACAGAGATGATAACGAATGACATTAATGAAAAATACAATCCAGTAAACCCTCTTCCGCCCTTTCCTTCATAACATTCCCCCAACCCTCCCCTCAAACAATATTATTCTTCACATTCATTACAATTGTTCGTTGTATGAAAATAGTGTTTGTCTCCAGTTGCCTTCTCTCCCTTTCGTGTGTATTAATTAGTTTAAAGAGTCACAACATTATGCAGCTCTGTGAGTAACTAAAATCCAATTATTCAGGATGGTTATATATTTCCCATTCTCCTATATCCTTAATGCTCCCAGCGTTCCTTTTAGATCCTCGTTAAGGTACCAGTTAGAGTGTCTGAACGGAGATACTGTCTGCTCCAGCTCCTCTCGCGACAATTTGCTTAATATAAAACTCTTCCATGTATTGAAGAATTTACTCGTCAATATATCTTTTTCTGGTCATCATAATGGGAGACCCAGACAATGGGGTTTAGGGCACTGCCCTCCGGAGGTCACACTAGGTACTACAAGTTTGTAGACACCGCCTCCTCCGCTTATAAACCCCTACCGCAGGGAACATCCTCAGTTTTAAACTTAGTGTGCTCGGAGGATCACGCTTTGCTTGCACTTCACTGCATTCTCACTACTTACGTGATGGCGTCTGAAGACAAGGTAATATGGTCCTAGCGGGACCTGCGACAGCCTCCCCGCTCACCCTTTGTGGCACACGCTGGTGGAGGTACCGGAGGGCCTAGAGCCTGGACACTCTGTGTTCTCCCGGTACGCTGTTGCGCTCCTTTCCATCCCTCTCTGGGGGGCTCTGGAGAGTGGGAGATGGGAGCCTTGCACAGCTCCGCTCCGTCCGAGGCCTCCCTAAATGGTGCTTACAGACCGGACTGGAGCCAGCCCAGTCCGAGGCCTCCCTAAATGGTGCTTACACTCCGGACTGGGCTGAACCCCCGTCCGAGGCCTCCCTAAATGGTGCTTACAGACCGGACCGGCACTGAGGCATTCTGTGTCTCCTGTGTGCCTGGGGGTAGTGTCTGTCACTTTGTGTCCTGACACTCAGGCCGCGCGTTACCCTCGGGTCCGCGGATCTGGTGGTGTACCCTGTGCTGGGGTCACCTTGGCTGACCGCCCTGTGTGTGACAGGGGCTGAGGCCGTAGACTGTGCATGTTTGTGTGTGCTGACAGTCTGTGTATAGGTGTGTGATGATCCGCACTGTTTTTCCCGCGCTGCGGGCTCCAGCACCTCCATTACAGAGGCTGCTTGGAGGAGGAGAAGCAGCCCTTACGATGAGGGCGTGTGCGTGTGCTCCCGCGTGTTCCCGGCGCCGCCCACTTCTGTGCTGGCGGCGGCCATCTTCTCCCTCACTTCCCGGCTGGGTTCTACGGCAGCACGTGTCTGCACTTCAGAGGGAGACCGGAACTCGCGGAGGTCACGCACGCACACCGCTTCCTCCCACCGCGTTACTGCGGTCGGTAAGCCACCGGGATTCCCGGTTTGTTTGTTTGGCTTTGGCCTCTACTACCCCTACTGTGGCTATGTCCTCAGTAAGGAAGCATGCTGCTAAGGCGGCGGATAACACCACTACCTGTGCTACTTGCAAGGGAACTTTGGTGGAGGGGTCCTGCAATAACTGCGGACGCCCAGAAGCCCGGACTGGCTCAGCTGAGGCAGCAGCAGCTCCGGTGCTGTACCCTGAGGTTCAGGTGATCCCAGGGCCATGGGAAGCACAGAACAGGATCAATGAATCCTTGCTGTCCCAGATGTCCTCCATGTCGCAGTCACTGGAGGCACTGCATAGGAGACTGGAAAGCCCAGCTACTCCTTCCAGTTACCCCGGGTGTCTCCCTCTTCTGCTGTGAGACCCCCTAAGCGGGCTCGTCGTGAGGATTCACCCGAGCTCCAGGCTCTCTCTGAGGAGGAGCGTTCCTCTGATGGTGAGGAAGATGATGGGGGTTCAAACTTCGGGTCTGTGTCTGTGTCTGAACCTCCAGACGGGGTGGAGGATCTGGTGTCCTCCATCAATGAGACCTTGCGTCTCGTGACTCCCCCTGAAGAGGTGGTCGTACACCCGAAGGAGGTCTATCAATGGCTGCGGCCTGAGGCTAGACCAAGTGGCTCCTTCATGGACCACACTAATTTTGGAAGGGTGGTTAGAGCTCCCAGGTTACATCCTGGGCGGCGCTATGTCCGCAAATCTAAGGACAATCGCTTCCCCTTCCCCCAGGAGGTGCTTCAGGAATGGTCGCAGTCTCCAAAGGTGGACGCTTCCATGACTAGAATTGCTGCACGCTCCCTTTTCTCTGCCTCTGATAGCTCCTCGCTGAAGGATGCTACTGATAGACAGGTCGAGCAACTCGCCAAGTCTTCCTATGAGGCTGTGGGGTCTTCATTTGCCCCTAATTTTGCCACGGTTTGGACCTTGCAAGCGATTACTACCTGCTTGGATGGTATCACTGACCTGGCAAAGTCCAGTCCGGAGGTCCTGGCACTCACTGAGAGAGCAAGGGCCTATGCGGACTACGCCAGGACGGCGTCTCTGGAAACTGCCACTCGCTCAGCTGTGGCTTCGGCCAATGCGATAGCGATCCGCAGGTTGTTGTGGCTGCGTCTTTGGGACTCAGATGCCACATCTAAGAAGATTTTGCAGAATCTTCCATTCTCTGGTGACAGACTCTTTGGCACAGAGCTGGACAAGCTGATCAAGGATTCTGCTGAGTCTAAGATACCGCAGAATAAGCCTAAGCCACGGTATACCGTTAAGAGGAACCCGAAGCAGTGGTCCTTTCGGTCCAGCTCACAGTCATCAGCACCGTCCGCTCGCACGGACCGAGGGGGCAAGCCCGCTTCTCAGTGGCGCTCAAAGAGCCGTCAGAAGAAGCCGGCGGGGGCAGCGGCTGCCACCCCCAGCCCGCCTCGACATGACTCGCTCTCTCATCCTGCCTCCCCACAGGTGGGGGGCCGCCTGTCTCAATTCAAGGACAGGTGGCTGCTTCACGTTCAAGATCAGTGGGTTCGAGACGTAGTCTCGCGAGGTTACAGGATAGAGCTGATGTCAAAGCCATTATCCCGATTCCATCGGTCTGTTCCTTCCCCAGAAAAGACTCCGGCTTTTTTCCGGGTGTTGGAGGGACTCCGCAGAGACGGAGTAGTGGTCCCAGTACCCACGGCAGAGAGGTTCAGGGGTTTTTACTCCAACCTGTTTATTGTCCCAAAGAAGGACGGCTCCTTTCGGCCGGTCCTGGACCTAAAATTGTTCAACCGTCACGTGTTGGTTCGGAAGTTCCGCATGGAATCCCTGCGCTCCGTGATCGCAGCTGTGTCACAGGGGGACTTCCTAGCGTCCATAGATATCCGAGACGCTTACCTTCACGTGCCCATTGCGCCGGCTCATCAACGCTGGTTACGATTCGCAGTGGGGGACGAACATCTCCAATTTGTGGCCCTACCCTTCGGGTTGGCCTCTGCACCACGGGTGTTCACGAAGGTGATGGCATCTATGATGGCTCTCCTGCATGTGCAGGGTCACGCCGTCATACCCTATCTGGACGACCTATTGGTCAGGGCGCCATCGGAAGACCGTTGTCGGGTGAGCCTGGAAGCGACCATGAGGTCTCTGGAACAGTTCGGGTGGCTTCTCAATACTCAGAAGTCGACCCTGGTTCCGACCCAGTCATTGACATATCTGGGCATGGACTTTCACACGGACTCAGCTCTGGTGTCTCTTCCTCAGGCCAAGCAGCTGGCGATCCACTCAGGAGTACGACATGTTCTCCTGTCGCCTCACTCATCCCTTCGGGAATTGATGAGACTGGTGGGACGCATGGTAGCGGCAATAGAGGCGGTGCCATTTGCACAGTTTCGTCTCCGTCCTCTCCAGCTGGAGATTCTTCGCCGGTGGGACAAGAGAGCGATCTCTCTGAATCGGTTGGTGACACTGTCACAACCGACCAGGGACTCCCTGCAGTGGTGGCTCCAGCCACGTCACTTGTCACGGGGAAGGTCCTTCCTCAAACCTTCTTGGTTAGTGGTGACCACCGACGCCAGTCTGAAGGGCTGGGGCGCGGTGTTCTTACACCACAGGGCTCAAGGCCTCTGGACTCAGGCGGAGTCGACGTTGCAGATCAACGTCCTGGAGATCAAGGCGGTCTATCTGGCGCTCCTGGCGTTTCAGAAATTCCTGGCAGGACGACCCATTCGGGTACAGTCCGACAATGCGACGGCCGTCGCCTACATAAATCATCAGGGAGGGACCAGAAGCGCTCAGGCCCTCGCCGAAGTCCACCGCATCCTATCGTGGGTGGAGGAACACGACTGCTTGATCTCCGCAGTTCACATCCCAGGGGTCGAGAACTGGGAGGCCGACTACCTGAGCCGGCAGGGGATGGACGCCGGAGAGTGGTCCCTGCATACAGACGTCTTCCGGGACATCTGCAGCAGATGGGGCACTCCGGACGTAGATCTGATGGCCTCAAGGCTAAATCATCAGGTGCCCCAGTACGTGGCGAGATCGTGGGATCCTCAGTCCCTGGGGGCAGATGCTCTGATACTGAGTTGGTCCAGCTTCCAACTGCCGTATGTGTTCCCTCCTCTGGCTCTGATTCCCAGGGTCCTGTGGAAGATCAGGTCGGAGTGCAGGGTAGCCATTCTAGTGGCTCCAGATTGGCCCAGGAGGTCCTGGTATCCGGACCTGTGGCAACTGTCAGGCGGACACAGGTGGGCTCTTCCAGACCGCGCAGATTTACTCGCACAAGGCCCATTCTTCCACCTCAATTCCAGGGCCCTCAGATTGACTGCATGGCTCTTGAGGCCTGGCTCCTGACATCTAGGGGTTTCTCCCCTACAGTGGTGGCCACTATGAATCGGGCTAGGAAGCCTGTTTCCAGGAAGATGTACCACCGGACGTGGAAGATCTTTTTTACCTGGTGTGCCTCTGGTGGACGGTCTCCTTGGCCCTTGTCCATCCCGACGTTGTTGGCTTTCTTACAGTCGGGTTTGGAGTTGGGATTATCCCTTGGCTCTTTGAAATGTCAAGTATCAGCACTTTCGGTGCTGTTTGACAGGCGATTGGCGCTCCTCCCGAAGGTGCGTCAATTTCTGCAGGGGGTGTCGCGGATGGTTCCGCCCTACAAGAGACCTCTGGACCCTTGGGACCTTAACATGGTCCTGGCGGCATTACAGAAACCGCCGTTTGAGCCGTTGAGAGATGTTTCTCTATCTCGTCTGTCCCAGAAAGTGGCCTTTCTGGTGGCGATTACGTCTCTAAGGAGGGTCTCAGAATTGGCTGCACTATCGTGCAAGTCACCCTTTCTGGTGGTTCACCAAGACAAGGTGGTGTTGCGCCCACGGCCAGAATTCTTGCCGAAGGTGGTTTCAACTTTTCACCTGAACCAGGAGATTGTTCTCCCATCATTTTGCCCCGCTCCAGTTCATCAGGTGGAGCGCGACCTCCATACTCTGGATCTCGTGAGAGCTGTACGCATTTATGTGTCCAGGACCGCCTCCTTCAGGAGTTCGGATTCCTTATTTGTTCTTACGACAGGTCGCTGTAAGGGGTCCGCGGCTTCAAAGTCAACCTTGGCCAGATGGATTAAGGCTTCCATTCAAGAGGCTTACAGGTCCTCTGGTTTGCCTCTCCCGGTGGGATTGAGGGCTCACTCTACCAGGGCTGTAGGTGCCTCTTGGGCCTTGCGACATCGAGCGTCTGCTCTACAGGTGTGTCAGGCGGCCACTTGGTCCAGCCTGCACACTTTCTCTAAGCACTATATGGTGCATGCCCATGCCTCTGCGGATGCAAGTCTGGGCAGGCGGGTTCTCCAGGCGGCGGTTGCCCACCTTTGAAGGGAACCATGTATTATCCGTCTTGTTGAGGAACTCTTCCCGCCCTGGGGTATTGCTTTAGGACATCCCCATTGTCTGGGTCTCCCATTATGATGACCAGAAAAAAGAGAATTTTGTTTACGTACCGTAAATTCTTTTTTCTTTAATCATCAATGGGAGACCCAGCACCCACCCAGTTGTTCCTTTGCATGTTTTGCATTTGTTCTGCTCTCTGTTGAGACAGTGTTTGCCGGGTTGTTGACCGTCTGTGCACGGCATTCTTCCCGATGTTTCGGGTGTGGTTTATGTTCTCCTCGCAGCTTATGGACCAAACTGAGGATGTTCCCTGCGGTAGGGGTTTATAAGCGGAGGAGGCGGTGTCTACAAACTTGTAGTACCTAGTGTGACCTCCGGAGGGCAGTGCCCTAAACCCCATTGTCTGGGTCTCCCATTGATGATTAAAGAAAAAAGAATTTACGGTACGTAAACAAAATTCTCTTTTTTGTCTCTCAGCTTCCATTCTTTCTATTCTCATAGTCGCTTTTAAGACCTGGAGCAAGTCAGAGATCCCCGGACAGGTTGTAGACAACCAATCTCGAAGTAGTATCTTCTTACTTAGTAAGGCAATGATATGACATAGTCGTGCTTTAGTCCCTTTCCATTCGTCAGAAGTCGGAATATGAAGTAACCATGATTTGGGGTCAATAGGTATTTCCTGACCCGTGATTTCTCTCACAACCCCTCTCACTAAATTCCAAAATCTGACCACCTCTGGGCATGTCCATATTCCGTGTGTGAAGTCTGATCGATATAAGCCACATTTTGGACAATTTTGTAATCTCTCTGGCACAGTTGGTGTCGGGGCTATGTTGAACCCATAGATTGCTCTATGCATTACCCGAAACTGCGTGTCCCTCCACTTTTCGTTGTGTATGAGTTTTCTAAATAGACTCCATCCCTCCAAAATCTCTTCTTCCCTCTCTTCCTCTGTTATTAGATGTCTCCATCCCTTAAATAGTTTTCTCGGCTCTATTACTGGGTATACTTCACGAAGAAAATTATATATGTATGAGATGTTTAATTGCGAGAGTTGGGTTTGTGTTAATTTGTCCCAGGGATTGGAGATGCATTCTTGTGTCACATCCTGTAATTTCTGTAGGACATGGTAGTGTAATTGTTTATATTGTATTAATTGGGTAAGTGGGAGCTCGAAGTGGACCATTACCTCAGATCCTGTCATCCACCTTTTCTCCTCTTTCTGTAGTAAGTCTCCCAGTTTCCTAATACCTTTTGCTCCCCATGTTCGAAATAAGGAATTTTCTCTTCCTAGTTTAAAACTAATATGTGCCCAGGGGTTTAGATATTTGGATACCTTCCACGCCAAATGTAATTTTTTACGGACGGCTTTCCAACACATGGCCGTGTCTCTAAAAAGCAGTGAATTCTTTATGTGTGGCGGGGTATCAGACCAGGATGCATGGAGCAAACTGGCCAGGTCCCATGGCCGACAATATTCTTGCTCCACTTTATAGTTGGAGTGTTTGGAGGTGCCATTCAGCCAGTCCACTACATGTCTGGAGACACAGGCCAGGTTATACCCCTTGATGTCTGGTAGGTTAAGACCTCCTTTTTCTTTAGGTAACATTAGTGTGGTTTGTGTAATCCTAGCTCTCTTGCCATTCCAAATAAATTTAGTGATAGCCCTGTTCAATTTCAACAGGTCGTCACGACGCAGGAGAAGAGGGAGTGTTTGCATTGGGTATAATAACCGGGAGAAGCTGATCATTTTGACCAAATGGCAACGTCCTAAAAGCGAGAGGGGCAGATTTCTCCATCTTTCCAGTTCTAACATTATTTTTCGTATTAATGGGTCATAGTTGAGTGAGTATATTGCTGTTGGCGCTTTGCTCAAATGTACCCCCAGATATTTGATATGGTCATTTTTGATTGGAATTCCCAGCGTTTTTTGCATATTGTCACCTGGCCCTGGATTCCTTCTGGAGACCCCTAAATTTAAGATTTCACACTTGTCCTTGTTAAGCGTGAAACCTGAGAAAGTGGCGTAAATCTCTAATTGATTTAAAAGGTATCGTAGATCTCTATTTGGGCGATTGAGATATAGGATTATATCGTCTGCAAATAATGCCGAATATAGAGGAGTGCGCCCGACTTTAATCCCCTCAAAAGCTTCTCCCCCATTAAGGTATCGTGATAAGGGCTCTATAGCTAGATTGAAAAGCAGTGGGGAGAGTGGACACCCCTGTCTTGTTCCCCTCTGTAATTGAAAGGAGTCTGATAGGAAGCCAGGGGTGTACACCCTCGCCCGTACTGTGCGGCCCAATGCTCAGGCAGCGGAGCGGTTGGGTAGCTTTCAGACACTCTGCATCATATGTATCAGTGTGAATGGTGCTCTATGCAGGCCTAGTGTATGCATGGCAGGTCGCCTCCCACATTTTGCTGGTAGAGGCGACTCATCAGCCAGCAGCTGGGCTTGCTCCACAATTGGGCTCTGACTGCGTCCTGTAAGTGCTTTTGGTTTTCTGTCTTTGGCATGGATGGTGAGTTTTTCTGATGCTGCTTTTTTCTAGTAGTTTTTGTACAATTTTGTTAGGACTGGTGAGCATGGGATCCCTTGATCGTGGGTCATCAGCTTAAATGTCTTGGGCCAACACATGAACCAAAATCCCATCTATAAAGGTTTTTTATTTATCATATAAAAAACGTTTGCACTTTTTTATCCATCCAGGGCGCAGGTGGGCCCATAGGGGCGCCGTTCATCCAGTGGTGCAGAAGCATCGTACTGTGCGGCCCAATGCTCAGGCAGCGGAGCGGTTGGGTAGCTTTCAGACACTCTGCATCATATGTATCAGTGTGAATGGTGCTCTATGCAGGCCTAGTGTATGCATGGCAGGTCGCCTCCCACATTTTGCTGGTAGAGGCGACTCATCAGCCAGCAGCTGGGCTTGCTCCACAATTGGGCTCTGACTGCGTCCTGTAAGTGCTTTTGGTTTTCTGTCTTTGGCATGGATGGTGAGTTTTTCTGATGCTGCTTTTTTCTAGTAGTTTTTGTACAATTTTGTTAGGACTGGTGAGCATGGGATCCCTTGATCGTGGGTCATCAGCTTAAATGTCTTGGGCCAACACATGAACCAAAATCCCATCTATAAAGGTTTTTTATTTATCATATAAAAAACGTTTGCACTTTTTTATCCATCCAGGGCGCAGGTGGGCCCATAGGGGCGCCGTTCATCCAGTGGTGCAGAAGCATCGTACTGTGCGGCCCAATGCTCAGGCAGCGGAGCGGTTGGGTAGCTTTCAGACACTCTGCATCATATGTATCAGTGTGAATGGTGCTCTATGCAGGCCTAGTGTATGCATGGCAGGTCGCCTCCCACATTTTGCTGGTAGAGGCGACTCATCAGCCAGCAGCTGGGCTTGCTCCACAATTGGGCTCTGACTGCGTCCTATAAGTGCTTTTGGTTTTCTGTCTTTGGCATGGATGGTGAGTTTTTCTGATGCTGCTTTTTTCTAGTAGTTTATGATATAAGGTGCTCAAGAACGTGCGAAAGGATCCCTGCAATCCCAGTGTGTCGAGCACTGTGTTTAACCAATCCCAATTAACGCTGTCGAATGCCTTTTCGGCATCCAACAAAAGCAAAGCTGGGGGGTCCTGTAAATATCCACTATAATTTTTGACTGAGTCCAGTGTCAGGATGGTTTTTCTAATATTACCCACTGCCGATCTACCCCTGACAAACCCGGACTGTTGTGGTTCAACAAGGCGTGGTAAAATTACCGCTAGTTGCTCCGCCATGAGTTTCGACAATATTTTCAGATCCTGGTCTATCAGGGATATGGGCCTATAGTTTGATGGATCAGTTGGATCTTTTTCTCCTTTGGGCAATAACTTTATATAAGCTGTGTTGGATGTGTCAGACAATTTCTCCCCTTCCAAGATAGCATTAAACAAAGACACTAGACATGGCGCTACCTGTTCCCTTAGCTCCTTATAGTATTCTCCAGGGAAGCCGTCCGGACCCGGGGCTTTGTTATTCCCCAATTTATTTATGACCTCTAATGTTTCCTCCAGAGTAATTGGGCGATTTAATGCGGTTAGTTCATCTTCAGTGAGCACAGGCATTTCAATTCTCCGTAGCCATTCTCCACCCTTGTCTAGTCCCGTTGGCTTGGCTGTGTATAATTTGGAATAATATCTTCCCAACAGTGTATTTATCTTTTTTGGATCTGATGTATTATTCCCATACTCGGTCTTTAAGGATGTGATCGTGTTGTGTGGGCGTTTTCCTCTGGCTAGATTGGCCAAGATTTTTCCTGACTTGTCTCCAAATTTGTATAGATCCACCTCCCAGTGAGCTTTTCTAAGAATCTCCCTCTGTCTTGCCCAGGCCTCGTACTCCCTTTTCGTCTGCAACCACTTCTCTTTCGTCTTGTCGGTTGGTGTTGTCAAAAATTGAGTGTAGTCTTCCCTCAGCTCTTTACTACGTGTTTTAAATTGTTCCTGAGTTTTACGTTTCAGTGTGCGGGTATAGGCCATTATTTTTCCTCTCATCACTGCCTTACTAGTTTCCCAGTATAACTGTGCATTCTTTATATGTTCCAAATTATCTAAGGAGAATTCTGTCCACCATTCCTTCAAGAGCTTAGCGAAGTTTTCATCTTGTCGCAAGTAGGTCGGGAATCGCCATAAAAAGTCTGTGCCATGCGGGTAGAGATCTCTCACGGTCAGGGACACCGGGCTATGGTCGGATATGACTAAGTTCTCTATGACTATGTCCTCCACTCTGTCCAACATAGTGTCCCCCACCATGAGCATGTCCAGCCTAGACCACGAATTATGTGGGTGAGAATAGTGCGTATATTCCCTTTCTTGCGGATGAAAAGCCCTCCAAGCGTCACAAAGGCCCGTATTATCTATCAGTTGGATCAACCCTCTTCCACTCCTATCTTGTGCGACATGATCCAAATCAGACCCTAAATGTTGATTTTTCTGCCTGTCTTCTCCTGGTGATATTACTGTATTAAAATCCCCTGCTAACACTTTATTTTTTTCACCGTCTGTCAATAACCTTTCTTCTACTTGCGTAAAAAATTTCACCCTCTCTGTATCTGAGTTGGGGGCATAAATATTGTATAGACTCAATCTACCCAACTGGCACTCAAGTGTTACATGTATCAGCCGACCGGCATCATCTCCTTCCTCCGTTATCAGTTTGTGGGAGAAAGCTTTATTGACCAGGACTAGGACCCCTGCTTTTTTCTCTACCGCTCCTGATCCCCAGATTGCTCCTACCCACAATTTTTGCATTCTAAAAAAATCATTCGCCGCAAGGTGAGTTTCCTGTAAAAAAGCGATATCTACATTCAAATTTTTAAATGTCTGAGGATCATGGAACGTTTTTCCGGGGAACGTAACCCTTTAACATTCCATGTAATGATATTCACCATTATGGATGAGTAACAATTGGATTAACACTGTGTAACGGACTTTTGTATATTTTTGATTTTGAGACTCTGTATTATACCTGTTATTTTTATTGTTGAATGTTTTGAAAAATGTTTCTCAGTCCAGGAGTACTGATGTTAACTAGGGGGGAATGTGGCACCCTGCCATTACAGGTAGCCACAGAACCTCCTAAAGCATGGAAGGATTTCCTCTGTAGGTTCCAGCATACACACAACACCTTCCACCCTGGACCTGTAGGGGGAGCTCCACTTGCTGCCTTTAAGCGAGATCCCCTATAAATACCAGTGCTGGGAGTGGAGTTAGGCAGTGCTGTTCCAAAGAGGACTGTGAAGATGTCCTGGTGTGTCGGAGCCGTGATAAGCCCGAGCCAGTAGACTGGTCTAGCCAGTGTGAGGGCCTGAGAGTGAGGTTGAAGGCAACGTGTGAGAAAGACAAAATAAAAGAGCAGACTCGGGGCAGAGGAGCCATGCCGGTTCACCCCAGGAAGCAACTTGGATACCGGAGTCTGAGTCTGCAGGAGAGCATCAAGCCCAGCAGAAAAGACAGGTTCACCGAAGAGACTCCAGTCTTCCGGACACCTGTAATGCAACCAACAGGGTAGCCAGGCACCGCAGGAGAAGCTATAGCAGTAGCCCACACAAAGGTTCTCGACACTACGACACGGGTGAGAGAGAGACACAGAGGAGGTCCGACCTAGTTCTACACAGGTCAGGGGACTTCACCGAGGGAAAAGAGAAAAGGATGCCTTTCCACTCACTGTGGAAATTCAGAAGTGCTTCCTGACCACCTGGAACGTACCCTGGACAGTGCCTGCTATAACTCCAGTAAAGGTACAGAAACGATTGTGTGTGTGTGTGTCAACTTTTCCATTCCTGAACCTGTCCGGCCTAGGGACTGTAGCAGCAGCCCGGCTGCCTAGCCACCTCCCTGTGCGAATCCCCATCACCTCATCACTGCCCCGGGGACCCCGCTCCACCTGTGGGGAGCTGCACTACCCCAATCTGCCCGTCCATCATCCCCGGAGGTCTGCAGCAGCGTTGGTACCTTCACCAGATTCCACAGGTGGCGTCATGAAACTTTGTTCCTTTATTTTTATTTTTCCCTTTTTCCCAGTGATCCCTAGGGTTTCGGGCCCGGGCATCGGCCACCGAGACATCACTCCCCAGCACTAACGCCCGGGTACTGAGTTCCCAAAGACCCCTGGGCGGGTCATACGGAGCAGTACTGTGAAGACATCCTGGTGAAAGGTGCCGCGCCAGGCCCGTGCCAGTGAGGGAGCCTAGCCAGTGTAAGGGACCCAAGAGTGAGGGTGGGAGGCAAGGCGTACCAGAGACAGAGTGGGGGCAGAGGAACCATACCCTGGAAAGCAACTAAAGCAACCCGGATACCAGATTCCAAGTCTGCAAGGGTCCAGTTAGCCCAGCAGAGAATACTGGAGGACCAGGGAGACTTCAGTCTCCTGGTGACACTTGGAGCACAGCTACTAACAGAGCCAGGGACCGCGGAGGAGCAGCAGTGCCTGTCAGACGGTTCTCACAGCCTGCTATACAAGTGAGTGACACAGGAGAGGGCAGGGCTAAGTTTCAGACAGGCCAACACTTTAGCACACACACACAGAACAAGGAGGCCTCACAACTCATCGGTTGTGGAAATCCTGAACTGCCACCCGACCACCTGGACAGTACCCTGGATGTTACCTAAATCATGATCATCAGTAAAAGGTACGGAAACAACTTCCAGCGTGTTTGTGTCTGTTATTATAGCCCCTGATTCTGCCCTTAACATAGACTGCCTGCTAGCATCTCCACCTGATGAGCCGCCTTCTCCTGCAGCACCAGGGACACGGCTGTGGGGAGAGCTGCATCCCTGTGTAAATCCCTACTCATTCCATCACTGCCCCGGGGATTCTGCTCCACCTACGGGGAGCGTTGCCAACCCAGCTGCCTCACCATCACCCACGGAGGTCTGCAACCAGCACCGGTATCATTACCGGATACCGTAGGTGGCGTCACGAAACCTTTCCTTTTTATTTTTAACCCCTTTATCAGCGACCGCCAGGGCCACGGGACCAGACACAGGCCACTCGTGACATCCCAATTTAATCAACGCCCGGAACCGGGTACCCCACAGCCCTGGGGTAGGTCAAAGACAGCAGCATTCTGGATATACTGTATACAGTGTTGATATCCAGCTGGATCTCCTACATGGCATGTAGAAGAAGGTGCTCTGGTCAGATGAGAACAAATTAGAACTTTTTGGGCTACATGCAAGAAAAATCTGACATTTTGTTTAGGCGGCAAAGTGCATATCAGTGGGATGAATGAATGAAGACTGTAACTTTGTAGTTACCGTTATTTAATTCAATTGCAGTAACTTATGTACAAATCTCTTTATTTCCATGACAAAAAAATTCATAACTTTTAACATTGTTCTACAAATCTGAATCATTCTTCCATTTGACAGATTTCGTCAAAAAATTAAACTGTTCATAGATTCTTGGATCACCGAGATAACAACACAACAACAAGGAAATGATTTGTGTAGGTGAATCCCTGAAGTCATCATACTGACAAGAGATAACACATTATCTGGCTGTGATAAGTGGATTTTGACTGTGGCTTCACATTCTTCTTGACATCGTATATCTGCTGCCTAAATGTGGCCATACAGAGATGACTGTCACCCAGTGATTAATGTATATAGGAATGCCCGCTGTCTCGATCGATAGCATAATGAAAGTTTAGTCATGTGTGATTGCAAAATTCATGATTCTAATATTTCCAAGGGAAATAAACCAACCCCAACGGATTGCTAATGTAAGCATTTATGTGGGGACGGACTCCGTGAGCCTCTTGAGCACTTAGGTTTGGTTTGACTGGTATCAAGTTCTCTAATATTTGTCTATGGTCAAAAAGATGTTCTCTCTCTAAAAAGGGTATAGAAATTACACTAACATTTGGGCCTTTGTGCCGGTTGGTTTCCAAAAGCCCATTTTTCCAGATGTGATCAATGATGGTTTGTGGCCCAGGAACAAATCACAAATTAAAACTTGATAGCTTCAAACCATAGAAGGTCACTGATACTTGCATGTCCATGAATGCTTGGCTTAACGTGCAGATACTGTGGCGCCCTGCATGTGCAGGCGTCATAGAGAGGTACTTCACCCGTAAAAGACGTGTAAATGCTCCAGCTGAAAGTGGACCCTAGGATGGTGGGTGGGACCCATTCCCAGGACTCCCACATTAGTTGAGCGGTGGGAGGTTACCCGGGAGGGGTTACCCGGGATGTCACTGGTGGCCTGCCCAGACCCATGGCCCTGGTGGTCAACTAAAAAGGAGGAAGAAAAAAACATCTATCCTGCTGGGAGAAGAAGAGAGAGCAGTGGAGATAGCAGTGCGGTATGTGAGCGAATGCCATAGACTGCGAGAAAAAAAGCTATGATGCCATGGACTCTATAGCCTCCACATTGGATCTGCCCCCATCCACCTTTCCTATGCCATGGACTATAGCCCCCACCCTGGACTTGCCCCCTCCACCTTCCCTATGCCATGGACTATAGCTCCCCATCCTGGATCCATCTCATCCACCTTCCCTACAGCTCCTACCCAACATCCCCACAGTCCCTATCTCTATTCCCTTTATACAATTGCTTTGGCAAAACTGAGATGTATTTGGTCCTGCCAATAAAGCTTCTTTGAATCTTGAATCTTGAATCTTGAATCTATGTGTATGTATAGAGCTCGTGCACCGTGCTGCACATGGTCGGCGGCCCTGTGTGGGGGGGGGTCCATGTGCTGGGGGTATTGTACCCCCATCAGTGGCATCTCAGGAGACTCTGTGTATGTATAGAGCTCGTGCACCGTGCTGCACATGGTCGGCAGCCCTGTGTGGGGGGGTCCATGTGCTGGGGGTATTGTACCCCCATCAGTGGCATCTCAGGAGACTCTGTGGCGCCCCGCAACGAGTGCGTCACAGGAGGGTATTGCAGCCACAAATGCAGCAGCAATATCCTCTGACTCAGCAATGAAATAGTTAACTTGGAGATCCAACCCAACATGCAACACCTAGAACAGGGGACCAATCATAGGTCCTGGTGGGTGGAGTGTTAAGGTAGTGTAATAGAACACAATAATCGAGAGGAGAGATCTAGAACCTAGAACCCTCGAGATAGGACAGAGTCTGAGGACTTGAACTTGGAGACGAGCGGGGGCTCCGCACCCCGTGCGGGCTCCTGGGCCGTCACCGGTCGGGTGTCAGCACCTGAGGCCTTAACCACCGGTATTGGGCATTTCTACACGGGTCCCCAAAAGACTCCCGTGCCCACAACTCACAGCCGGTTCACTGGTACCGAAGCTGGCAGCAGTTCACCTCTGTCACGCGAACCAGAAGAGTGGAGGATCAGCTTTACAGGAGCACCCCACCAACAGCCAGTTTCCAGTCGTCTAACCAGCGGTGTACCCACTGAGGGATCAAAGGCTCCCCAAAGCATCTAGAACGTACATCATGGATAGGGCATTGAAGCAGCCTCCCCGTACCCGACCTGGTATTCCTGGGCGACGCTGGTAAAAGGAACTAAGTAGGTAGAATGGAGGAACACTGCGGATCTCTGAGGGACACTGTCATTGCTGAGTCCACCCGGTCTACTACTCAACCACTGTATACCATGTACTGCCTGCTGGTTACAGTAAAGACCCGTTATAGAGACTTTCTGTGTCTGTGCTTCCTTATGAACTGTCCGTCCGCACTAACAAGTAACCGCAGCTGCCGCACAACATCTTGAGCAGCTCCAGCCCCCGGGGATCACCGCTCAGCCTGTGGGGAGCGTAACATCTTGCTGCTGTCCATCCCCCGGGGGTTCCGCAGCGTCGGTAGCCCTTACCGAATCTACTCATAGGTGGCGTCACGAATAAAACAAATTAAACCCCTTTTAATCTGTTCCACGAAGACGTCTTCAACCCTTTTGATCTGCACTACACCGGGCCCCACTACCGGCAGGCGCGGTCCACCCGTGACAAGGAGGAAGGAAGCATCGCCTGTTTAAACCGGAGTCAGCCGGCCGCGGTGGGTCAGAAAATGGCGTCACGAACAGGATACGAGCAGGCCCGTTACCCAACGGGTATATTGTGCTTAAACTGGACTTTATTGTCTACAATTGGACTTTGTTCGTCCCTAAAAGAACTTTCCCGCCTTTTCACCATTGGGTCAAGATGGCGCCCAAGATGGCGTTCCCGCCACAAGAAGCCGCCACGTGAAGCCCAGGAGTGAGTCAACCCCCCCCCTCATCGTGGGAGGGCTAAAGACGAAAGGCGCCAAACTCTTTGTCCGCCCTGATTGCTCGAATCAACCATGGGGGCGGACCCCAAAGACTTTTCCCACGATTGGACTACAAAAGCCCAGAGGAAATGGGAGTGTCAGAGACATACCGACAGACAGAGAAGACTTCTTCACCAGCTCTACCAGAACGTTTACCGGTTGAACGGGTGTGGTTTCCCTCCAAGAAGAGAATGGCCAGCACGAGACTCCAAGACCTGATGCGGGAGGTCGAGGCGGAGGCCAGAGCAGCCATAGGCCAACCGGGTCCGGATCCTGCCCTTACCATAAACGGCAGCCCCGACTTCTGGCTAGAGGCTCTACAAGACCTCCGGGTGCGACTACTTGAGACAGTAGAGTGGACGATTAGCAGCTGGAGCGCGACCCTAGGCAGAAGACTCCATCATGCGATGCAGCAGAGCCGACCGGGTACAGCTTCTCCAAGCCCAGACGACATCGCTAGCTTTTCAACAACCTCACCGTCGCCCACCACCTGTCCTGCTTCGTCACCGGAGCCCATAGACTGTATCATTCCTGTGAGGACCACAGCTCGACCCGTTCCAGTGGACGAAACCGCAGCCGACCCCGTTCTAGAGCCGGAGCTTCCAATATGCTCCTACGAAGAAGCTGACATCTACCTGGTTCCACCTGCGGAACCCGCGACTAGTTTCCACAATACCGAGACTGTCGCCTGTTTCTCCCCTGAACCGGAGGCCTCCTCTGCAACTACAGAGGCCTACCTGGTGACCGGGATTGAAACACCACTTCCCGCTGCTACAGAAGAAGAGGCAGGCAGCCTGGAAGTCCTGCACAACGACCCAGACGAGAACTTTGCAGCACAGCCACCCACTGATCCAGAGGATTCCATCCCATCGTCTTCGCCAGCCGAGCAGCCCAACGTAGTCATCGAGGAGGTCGAGGAGGATGACGAGGAGACCTACAGTTCACCTGAGGATCTCTACACCGGGTTCGCCTGGGGAGACACAAGGAACCCTGCTGCCGGGCGATCAGCTCGGGTGCACTGGTCGGGTGCCGCCGCAACAGTATCTTCTCCGGTTCCTTTGAACCGGGCTCCACTCCAGACTGCCCACCAAGCTCGAGCAGTTCAACAACCAGCACGCCGTAGTGACTTTATCCACACGCCGCATCACACCGACGAAGAGGTACGTCGTATCCGGAGAGACGAGTGGCACACTCGACTGCAAGACAACATGCAGGCTCGCGCTGAAGCCCGCCGTCAATCTCCATTACCTGAACAATTCCGTAAAACCGGGTGGGTAAGCACATTTAACTTGTCCACCGGGTGGGGATTCGTAAGGGAGGAGGGTGTGAGTACTGAAGTGTTTGTGGGGCGCCGTGATGTGGAATCGCACCTACCGCGAGGCCATCCAAGCCGAGACTTGTATAGAGGGGACATAGTGACCTATGAGCGCCATATATGCCGTGATGGGTGGTTCGCTATACGAGTCCGGAACACTGCCCTCCATAAGTGACTTAAGTTGTTGTTTGAACTTTGCTCCTAAAAGAGACTTCTTCCTGTTTGCACCGTAACACCGCGACTTGGCGGCTACAGCCTGAACTTTTATTCTAAGGACAGCCGACCGCCCGCCGGGTCCGCGCAATGTGTTAACCTGTTATTTACCTTTTTCACTTTTATGCATATATGACTTGTCATTAATAAAAGTGTATTACCTGTTATAAAATATAAAAACCTCTGTAATGTGAGTAGTGTGACGCTTGGGGACAAGCGTATTCAACCAAGGGGGAGTGTGGCGCCCCGCAACGAGTGCGTCACAGGAGGGTATTGCAGCCACAAATGCAGCAGCAATATCCTCTGACTCAGCAATGAAATAGTTAACTTGGAGATCCAACCCAACATGCAACACCTAGAACAGGGACCAATCATAGGTCCTGGTGGGTGGAGTGTTAGGGTAGTGTAATAGAACACAATAATCGAGAGGAGAGATCTAGAACCTAGAACCCTCAAGATAGGACAGAGTCTGAGGACTTGAACTTGGAGAGGAGCGGGGGCTCCGCACCCCGTGCGGGCCCCTGGGCCGTCACCGGTCGGGTGTCAGCACCTGAGGCCTTAACCACCGGGATTGGGCATTTCTACACGGGTCCCCAAAAGACTCCCGTGCCCACAACTCACAGCCGGTTCACTGGTACCGAAGCTGGCAGTGTGGAGCCCCAAGGGACGTGGGGTACTCGGTACCGGACCGGTCTGCTGCTGGGGGTGTCACTGGTGGCTTGGTCCGGACCGTGTCCCTGGCTCAGCACAATAAAAGGGGAATATTTACAAGGGAGATTGTCACGGGTGACGCCACCCACTTGATGCGGCCAGTAATGGGGGCCGCCGCTGCTGCAGAACCTCCGGGGGTGATGTGAGGGCAGCGGAGGTGGTATAGTTCCAGTGGGGGGAACTGTATCCCCCGGGGCAGTAAAGGTTAAAGTCTATTGGGGTTATAGATGGTGGAAGAGGGGTTGGAGGACACACACTCACGTTTAGTTGATACTGGTGCACTTCTTCTCCTGATGCTGCAGAGCTGACAGGCTGGATCTGCAGGGAGGAATTGTCTCTGTGCTGAATCTGGAGCAAAGGTCGCAATCACTACACAGACTCCAAAGTTGTTTTCCAAGGCTTTACTGCTGATATTATTGCAGATTATAGTCCACGGAGTCTGTAATGGAGCTGGGCTCTCCCCACACCCTGTCCGGGTCGTTGGCCTCCTTGTGCTGCACTGTGTGTGTGTCCTGAGCTGCTGCTTCAAGCTAAGCTGCTGGGATTCCTCACGTCTCTCTCTGTATGCTGCTGGTACCACTTGGCTAGGCAACTTGGGTCCTCTATGCTGCACTGACCCCTCCGTGTTGCTTCACTCTGGTACTAGGGGGTATCTAGAGATCCCGCTGTTCCTGGATTCACTGTGCTGTGGGTGCCAGACACAGTACCGGATCCGGTGTCCGTCTCTCTGTGCTTACTTCTGGGGCAAGTGATGGTGTCACTCTGGCTCCCAGATGTGTTCCTCTGTCTTTCGTTCTCCTGTTCCTCTGACCCTTTACTAGGTCTGCACTGAGCTAACTCTGCTCTGTGTCCTTTCCTCAGCCCTGCTGCGAGCTGAACTCAACTCTCCCTCATGGGCCAGTGTATATAAGGGAGCAGGAGGTGCTCCCTCTATTGCCCAGAGGTGGTAGTGTTTGTCAGTGTGTAGTGGGGGAGAGAACCCATGTGATGTTATTGTGGCACATTAACCCATGGGGTGCCACATTCCCCCTTAGTTAAATACAGTACTCCGGGACTGTGGAAAAACAAGTAAACAACAATTAAACACAATTAATATTGACATAGACATAAAAATGAAAAAGTACAAAAATCACTAGAATGTGAAGAAGAGTTCGAAAGTCAAAAAGCAGTCTTTCCAGAGGTTTAGTCTATTGCCTCCGGGCTGATGAATATATACAAGAGAGTTCTTACCACAACCAGTCCGTGGTATATATGGTCCATAAGTAAATAAGGAGATTGCAAAGTTCATACAGGATAGTCTCTGTAGGTACTGGGCTTTTTTAACGTTGCAATAACTATGTACATGTGTCCACTGAATTCAACTTATATTCAAACAACATATTTACATTATACATTTAATTCTGTATTTTATTCTTTGTACCTAGCTGGTATCTGACCTTGGGCACTACGCTCTGATCTGCGCAATGTTGGTGGAGTTAGTATGAAAGTGTGAGTGGACGTGTACCTACTTGGGGTGCTTGGTGTTATGGCAGATGGAGGTCTGACTGCAGGACTGGCAAGTTCACTGGGACCAGGAATCTGTTCTTCCTCTTCGGATTCTACTTCCAGTTCTTCAAGTCTTGGGTCTTCTTCAGGTAACACGGGTTCTGGTAACACAGGTTCTGCTAACACAGGTTCTGGTAACACGGGTTTTGGTCTTGAGTCCACCATTGAAGGGAATGCAATCATGGGTACGACAACTGCTCCATGGTAATTTGGCCATGTTTTAGGAAAATCTCCTAGTACCGTGTGGAATACTTCTTCTTTTTCTTTCTCTTGAATAGGTTGGACCTGTATGGGTTCCATGACTTCAGGTGTCTTCAGGGTTTCAGGACACAATTTAAGTTGATCACGAGATACGACTTGTGAAGTCCTTCCTTCATCTTTGCTTATCAAATAGGTTTTTACATTGTCTTGGTTAGATGGTAAGACTGTGTATGGACTGCTTCCCACTGATTATCCAGTTTGTTTGTACGTCTCTTTCTCTTGAGAACTTGATCACCTTCTTGTAATGGCATTGCTTGAGCATGTTTGTTAAAGGTCTTCTCTTGTCTTGCTCTTGCTTGTTGTAGGTTTCTCTCTACACATTCTTGCACTTGGTGATACTGCTTCTGACGTTTGATATCCCAATCTGTTTCTTCCAATTCTGTATCTGGTTTTTCAACTCCCATTTCTAGATCAATTGGTAGCTTACCGGGTCTTGCACGCATAAGGTAGGCTGGAGTGCAGTTTGTAGAACTCACAGGGACATGGTTGTATAAGTCTACCAAATCAGGTAATTTATCTGGCCACTGGTTTCTTTCTGACTCTGGTAAGGTCTTTAACAGTTCGATTACGATATGATTCATTTTCTCGCATAGACCATTTGTTTGTGGATGATACGTTGTTGTTCGAATCTTCTTACAACCGTACATATTGCAGAATTCCTTGAATAGTTCTGATTCAAAAGCTGGACCTTGGTCTGCAAGGACTTGTTCTGGGTAACCATGTGGTCTACAGAAATGCGTCTGGAATGCTTTTGCTGCAGTCTTCGCTGTCAAGTCTTTGACTGGTACCACCACTAAGAAGCGTGAGTAATGGTCCACGATGGTTAAGGCATAGATATAGCCTGACCGGCTTGGTGACAACTTGACGTGGTCTAACGCGACTAGCTCAAGTGGCTGCTTGGTTACTATTGGCTGAAGTGGAGCTTTCTGTAGATCTTTCCTTCTGAGGTTGCATGCGGCACATCTTCTGCACCATAGTTCAATGGATCCTCTCATGCCAACCCAATAGAATCTGTCTCTCAAGATTGCTTCTAACTTCTTCCATCCGAAATGACCTGCGTTGTCATGATAAGCCTCTAAGACCATTTGAGTGTCTCGCTTGGGCACAATTATCTGCCAGACCAGTTCATGCGTCTTGGGATTGGTAAATCATCTACAGAGCTTCCCTTGATGCAGGAACAACTTGCCTTTATCCTTCCATAGCTGTATAGCTTCAGCTGGGGCATTCTGATCAGGGTGTGCATGTTGTTGCGTAAGCAGTTCTTTCACTAGCTTCACGGCTGGATCAGTATCTTGAGCTTCGGCCCATTCGTAGTGTCTTAACGGGTTAAGATTTATTTCCTGTTTCTTTTGGTAGATGCCGGGTTGATAATCTTCTACCCTTGAACGATGAAAGGCCGGGAGTTCAATCTCTTCCAACTCTTCCGGTTCCTCTTCCACGTCTTTCAGGTGCGGCATCCGGGATAAGGCATCTGCGTTCCCATTCTTGCGGCCTGCCCGATATTTGATGACAAAGTTGTAGTTTGATAGCCGGGCTATCCATCGCTGCTCCAAAGCACCTAATTTGGCTGTGTCCAGGTGAGTCAACGGGTTGTTATCCGTGTAGATGGTGAATTCTGCACCTGCCAAGTAATGTTTAAAGCGTTCGGTTACAGCCCAGACTACTGCTAGTAGCTCTAACTTGAAGGAGCTGTAGTTCTCGGGATTTCGTTCTGTAGGTCGGAGCTTCCTGCTTGCAAAGGCAATAACTCGTTCTTTGCCTCCTTGCTTCTGCGACAATACTGCTCCCAGTCCCACGTTGCTGGCATCCGTGTAAAGAATGAATGGTTGATGGTAATCAGGGTATGCCAGGATCTCTTCTCCCGTCAGCGCACTTTTTAGCTGATTGAAGGAATTTTCTCTTTCTTCATCCCACCATGCCAGGGAATTACAGTTTGAAGTCTTCTTTGATCGTCCTACCAGAATGTCTTGCAGAGGAGCTGCTAGCTTCGTGAATCCTCGGATAAATCTTCTATAATAGCCTACCAGGCCCAGGAATTGCCTCACTTCTTTCACGTTCGTAGGTCTTGGCCAATCCCTTATCACGGTGATTTTATCAGGATCCGGTGCTACTCCCTCTGAACTCACGACATGTCCCAGGTACTGTACCTTTGGTTTGAGAAGGTGACACTTGGATGGCTTGATTTTCATGCCATACTTTGATAAAGCTTCGAACACTTCCGCCAGGTCTTGTAGATGTTGCTCATACGTCTTCGAGTAGACTATGACGTCATCTAGGTACAGGAGGACAGTTTCAAAGTTTTTGTGTCCTAGGCAGCTCTCCATCAGACGTTGGAAGGTCCCGGGTGCGTTGCAGAGTCCGAACGGCATACAATTGAACTCACAGAGGCCCATCGGCGTAGTAAACGCTGTCTTCTCCTTGTCGGCCTCGGCCACAGGAACCTGCCAGTACCCACTAGTCAGATCAAGGGTGGAAAAGTAGTTAGCAGATTTTAATGCAGCTAATGACTCCTCAATCCTAGGTAATGGGTATGCGTCCTTATGTGTAATGTGGTTAATCTGCCGGTAATCTACGCACATTCTCATGGTCCCATCCTTCTTTTTGACTAACACTAGAGGTGCTGCCCAGGGGCTTCAACTGTCTCTTATTACCCCTGCAGATTTCATTTCTCTGAGCATGTCTTTGGTGGTTTGGTAGTGAGCTGGTGGTAAGGGTCTATACCTTTCTTTTATAGGTTGATGGTTACCTGTGGGTATAGTGTGCACTACCCCTTTGATCTGCCCAAAGTCTAACAGGTGTTTGCTGAATATCTGCTCATATTCCTTCACTACCCGGTATACTCCATGCTTGTGACAGGAAGGTGTAGAACTGGTACCTACATGCAACTTTTGGCACCAATCCTCCAGCTTCTCCTCTGAGCCATTGTCATCCGTCTGACATGAC
>JARQOC010001385.1:0-42443 GCA_033576535.1 Allobates femoralis
CAACCATCCACTTACCCTGTTCCTCCAAATCCAGTTCACCATCAGACGGGGAGGGAGATGGGGTCAAGCTCCATCCATATGAGCCCGCACGTTCACCATCTGGAAAAATGGTGAACCAACATGGTTAACTTTGTTTACATAAATAGTTTTGGCCCAGATGAAATTTAAGCAACAGTGTGCAGGGTGTCTGTGGCAACATAACACACTTACCACCATAGTCACTGTGTGGGGACATGGTCACCCCAGGACTCGCCACTGAGCTGGAGACAGTGGGAGGTGGTGTTACTCCCGGGCTGGGGCTCCGTGGCCACATTATGTGGTTCAGGGGTAATAGTGGTCCTGGGCTACGGGGCAAATACTCCTCTGGGCCGCCAGGTACTTGCAGCTCCTCGCCCTCCTGTGGGGAGTTGATGTGTTCCTCCAGCAGCCAGGCAGATGGGGACAGCTGGTCACACTCCAGCGGGCTGCCAGGTGCGGACTGGTCCTCCACGTCCTCTGTCCCGGTGGGTGACGGGACATCTGGCTCCTGAGGCCCGGGGGAAGGTGTTGACCCTGGGGACAAGGGTGCCACTTGAGCCTGATGTGGTGGGGTTCTTGATGGGCCACCTGGGGGTGGGGCATGGGGCCCTTCTTCTGATGAGGATTCAGCATCTAGTTTGAAATTTGAACATAAAAGACGTAATAAGATCATGGCTACACATTGTTGTCCTACAAAGAGCTTGTGTGGGTATGTATTTGACGGCTAAGCCTGGGGTCACACACACACAGATATGTGGCCAGATATTGTTCACAGATCTCTGGTTGCAGTGAAAGCATGGACACATTGTTCCATTTTGAGGCTGTCTCCAAATGTCAACATGTGACCATGATTTGACTGCAAACAGAGATCTGCAAACAATATGTGGGCAGATATCTGTGTGTGTGACCCCAGCCTTACTTAGCATCAACCAGGTGATGCTGGATGCATACACTCATGTTGTATGCATGGACTGTGCGTGTGAGCCATTTTTAGGCCTGACTGGATGAGCACAACACTGTGAAGATGTGTTTGATTGTGTAGGCCACACTGTCCCTTGTCATATGTTTCCATCATTTTTTGTGTATTGTGGGACATGCACATGTGGCGGTGTGTGTTTTGGGGCAACAATTACTCACCACGCAGCCTGGCAATCCTGGCACGGATGTCCAGTATGCGACCTGGGCACTTATGCTTCAAGTCAGCGATCTTTTTTTGGATCGCTTTGACTGTCCTCTGTACCCCCAGTTGGCAGAGCAGGGCCCGCTGGATCCGCCGCACGGTGCACCGATTGCGCAGCCTGGGGTGCCGGTGGTGATGGTGGCCCCAATAGTCCCGACGGTCGCACTGATCAATGAGGATGATCAGCTCCGCCATCCCCCATGTTGCGGCGCGGTGCACGGCTGCCATGACTGCTATGGTGTGTGCAGAGGCGGGGCTGGCACCTTGCAGGCAGAGTGAAAATGAAACCAACGTCATGACGTCATTACGACCGCTGTGGGGGTGACGCACCTTTATAAGTAGCCCAACGCGCAGTGACTCGCCCGACACACTTATGCGGCCCCTACTGCAGAAGACCCACAGTGCAGTCCGTACAACACGGCTCTGATCTGTCTACTGAGTAATCTCCTCCGATGTGCTATGGGATTGTGTGCATCTGTGTGCGCGCTGCGCGCAGTGCCAGACCCGGAACACTTCTACGGCAGCTGCTGTGCAATAAGCCAGAGCGGTACGTAACACACACTTGTGCGCTGTGTACCGCATTATTCGTTATCATGTGTTGATAGGATGTGCACACTGTATGTAGATCATGGGCCATTTATGATTTTACGTTCAAGTGTGTGTCCGCGTAATTGTACTACTATATGATCGTGCATACGGCGCGTATGTGTAGTGCTGAAGGGACAGCTCATCCAAGATGGAGGGCTGTGAGGCAAGGGCCAATCGTAACGCAGCATCTTCCACCAATGATCGCTGAAGGGGCGCGGTATCAAGGAGCATGGGTGACGCCTTAGCCACATTGCAGCTACATCGCCGGGTGTCCCGAGTTCCCTTCTGTAGCTTCTTTACACGCCGATACAGCTCGCTACAATCGGCGATGTAGCCATCTGTTTATGGGCAGTGCACGGATGCAGAGGTATCTGTAGCCGGCTGTGTCGTCCCGTCTTCAGACGCCGCTACTACGGGCGATATTGGCGCGACAAGCTACTTTTGTAGCCTGTAGCGGGTTGTATCCATCCTGTTGTGGCGGCGTGTAAAGGTACCATTAGGGTGCCAGCCAAACAAAAACAAAGTCCAAATAAATATGAAGAAAAGCTGCACTCACCAGAGATGATGAAAAACAGTCCTTTATTGGGGTTGCCAAAATATGATGCAGGGAGATGGAGAGACCAGAGTGACTACGGCAACGTTTCGGGCTCTCGCCCTTCAACGGGTCACATGCCTGTGACTACGGCAACGTTTCGGGCTCTCGCCCTTCAACGGGTGACAGGCATGTGACCCGTTGAAGGGCGAGAGCCCGAAACGCTGCCGTAGTCACTCTGGTCTCTCCCCCTCCCTGCATCATGTTTTGGCAACCCCAAAAAAGGACCGTTTTTCATCATCTCTGGTGAGTGCAGCTTTTCTTCATATTAATTTGACAAGTCTTACTGCTAAGAAACTGTAAAACAACATGGGCTCTTTTTGAGGGCATTTGTTTTCTGTTTATCTTCATGTATACTGAGCTAAAAGAAATGTTGCTGTTGGGCTTCCTTAAATATTTTGCATTGTATGGCTTCTACAGGTTATAGGTTTCTTACACTTTGTTCCTGCAGAGTAATTTAACTGAGAATATGTTGGTTGATTTGAAGCTGTTTTAATGACATCTCACAGTTCAGCTCAACTGTCATGTGGTATGTAGTTATAGCTCAGCATAGAAGAGTTCACTATCTCGTAGACTGTGAGCCCTCGTGGACAGGGTCCCTGCCCCTCCTGTACCTGTACGTCCTGATCGCCTAGATTTAGTGTACTTGTTCTTGTCTCCCTTATCCTCATGTAAAGCGCAATGGAACCTAATGGCGCTATATAAATAATAATAATAATAATAATAATAGGGCACACAAAAAAGTTGCAAACTCCCTGTCAGAGGAGGCTCACTGACAGCTTCTCAGTTAACTCATGCTGCGGCCAGCAAACATATGGCTTGTAAAATCCAAATGTTGCAAAACTACTAATGAAATCTGACTGGAAAAATATATTTTTTTAGCCGAAAATATATGCACTTATGAAAAAAAAAAAATCACCAAAAATGTCAATAGCCTTTGAAAATGACCTGTTATGACCCCAGACATATTTGCTTTATTACGCGCTACTATTCCCCATAAAAATAAATACAATTGTTCTAGAGCATCTTTCCTTGGAGCTGTGCATTGTCCAAATGCTCTGAAAGTCTTCCTGGAAATGTATAAATAAATTGACAACTGGGTGTTACCCTTCCTCTAGTCTAAAGGTATGTCTCCCCATAGCTGCTCATGACAGCACTGTCTGTCTGAACAGGGCGAAATTTTGTAATGATACACTCTACCTTCAATCAGAGTGGTCAAACACAGTTGTCAATTCATTTAAAAGGAACCAGTCTGCAGATTTTTGCTACCCCAACTGAAAGCAGCATGATATACGGTGTAGATCCCAATTCCAGTGGTGTGTCACTTACTGAGCTGCTCACTGTTTTCCCTGCTGCAGATCTATCAGTTCTCTGAATGCCGAGCTCTGTATAACCCCTCCCACCCCACTGATTGACAGTTTCCTGTGTATTGTACACAGTAGGAAGATGCCAACCCGTGATGGGAGCAGATTTTACAGAGCACATGAATAAAGACGACTTACCTTGCAGCAGGTTTACTGGTATTCTAGTGATAATCTCCTGCTGATAAAACTCTAATTTTTATCAAAAGTGCAGTAAGAAACCCTGTGAGTGATATCAATCTAATCAATTTCTCTGTCCTTACATAATATTGCTCTGAGATTAGGGGTAAAAACCCGTGACAGATCCCCTTTAAACATTAACAGGAAGAATTAAAGAAATACAACACAAAATTGTAAGAAAAAATGATCAGTAATTTAATAGTTCTTCAGACATACATTTATGTATTTTATAACATGTGTGAAATTAGGTGCCAGGCAAGGCAATCAGACAGTGATCTATCAATCAAGCTAAAAAGGCTGGTGCTGTGCAGGAAGCAACCCTGGTGGCAGAGGTTTGGGAAGTGCTCTCATGCCCAGAGCTCTTAACAACTCATTTGCATATATGAATGATTTCTCAAGAATGCAGCAACAAATAGAAAATATAAAGTTGTCATTGGATTTAGCGCTCATAGTCCTGTTTGTGAGGTTTGGAGGAGATGAGGTTGATCTTAGGCTGCTTTTATACTGGCTATTTTCAAATCTGCATGGATCCCTGAATTTCAAGGACCACATGGACAGGCATGGATCTGTTCAACTGGATGGAAACTGATGTCCATGGACCGTTTTTTTTTTGTTTTTTTTTTAACGGCTCAGTCATCAGTTACCAGAGATAGGGGAGAGAGGATCTGTACCTTGCTTCTAAGCATGTTCAGCACAGCAAATCGGATCTGTTTCACGGATCCGTTGTTCTCATGGATCCATCCGGTTCTGTGCTCCATAGAGCTCCATTATAATTTCATACACCAATGGATCTGTGCCTGTCCGTTGGATGTCCGCGATTTTAAGAGGAAGCCCAGAAACGGAGCAGTTTCCGTTTCTGGTACATGAAAAATGTGGACACCAACGGATCTGTGACAAAACGGAGACACACAGATGGCGACCTTAGGACGAATCCAAGCCCATAGGATAAGATGGAAGGCCATAACGGATTTAACAGCTTGTTATATTGTTGCAATGACATACCAGAATTTTACAACAGATCAAGACTAATTAAACAATAGAATGATAGCATATAAAGAATAGATTAATGACCACAAGACTTTCTGGCAATTGTACCTTCGGCTTTACAGAAGCAGGTCTCTTCTCAACATTTTGAGGTTTTGGTAACTGTACAGTTTGATAAATATCTTTGCTTTTCTGAACTGCAAGGAAGGAGTGTTTTCTCTAGGAGACAAATGTGTGATTCTAGTTAGCATATCTCAATCTCTAAATCATATATAACTGCAACTGGAAACAAAAATAATATTTAACTCACTTGTAGGTTTTCTAGACGAGACTGAACTTTTTTAGCTTGAGTTTCCAGTTTCTTATTTTGCTCACTTACTTCATTTAGCTGAAGAAAACAGAAACAAAGGTGCTTTCAAAAACCAGACACAAATCACTAAAAGTTAGACATGCAACAGCTGTTTGTATGGTGTTTGTAGTATCTCACCATAATGAAGTGTCACTGCTATGTAAGTAAAGACCTCTAACAACACGAAAATCAATGTATTAAACTGGCAGAAGATGGTTGCAGCCTATCATAGTGCTTAAAGTGTTATTCTCAAGATGTGTGTAGAGCAAGCACACAGATCTGCAGTCTCTTCATTTCCAAGCTGCTGTGGGGGCAGAAGCTCCTCCAAGACTAAAGCCGATGTCACACACGTCAATGTCATCAGCGATCTGATCGCTGGCGACATTGACGGGTGAGCACTGGTGAGCTGTCACACAGGCAGACTCACCAGCGATCAGTGGACCAGCGACATCGTGGAAATGATTTAAATATCGTTTCCACGATGTCTGCAGGCTGGTATCCATGGTAAACTGCGAGTAACTAGACAGCGCTGCCTAGATACCCGATGTATACCTTGGTTACCAGCCTTCTCCGCTCACCGGCTGGTATCCAAGGTACACAGCGGGTAACTAGGGTCCCTAGTTACCCACTGTGTACCTTGGATACCAGCCGGTGAGTGGAGAAGGCTGGTATCCAGGGCTTTGGAGCCGGTAAATCAAACCACCGACTCCAACTCCGACTCCTGAATTTCCCTGGCTCCGACTCCAACTCCTTTGACTCCGACTCCTTCAGTCATGGCTCATTTTTAAGTGATAAAATTATTGTAGATCAATGGTAACATTAGGCTTTAACCATTATAATGACATAATAATCAAGATATTTAGATAGAACATAATAATAAATCATAATAATAATATTCAGCACATTCTGCATTGAACTAATATTATATATTTTAGGAGTCGGAGTCGGAACATTTTATACCGACTCCAACTCCGACTCCACCAAAATGGGCAGCGACTCCGACTCCACAGCCCTGCTGGTAACCAAGGTATACATCAGGTATCTAGGCAGCACGCGCTGCCTAGATACCCGCAGTTTACCATGGATACCAGCTCCCAGTTCCGCAGATGAGCGCGCACTCCAATATTGGTTTCTTCATATCTATTCATCTTATACCTGACCGCAGGATTCTTAGGTTGTAGTCTATCTATAATCTGGATGTTTTAGGGTCATCTACTATTTAAATATAACCCCTTTGAAGTTAGCAACTTTTTGTTGTGAACGAGACTTTATAGTCAAAATGTCTATTCTGATAGTTGCAACACAGATAATCGCATTCAATCTTTGATATTGTTCACCGAGCTTTAATAAATATTTCACTGATATCTACCAAAACTGTTTAAGTGTACAGTGTTTACCATTGACTTGCAGCTTATGTGGTTGGAGTGGGCCAGCATTTCCTTTTAAGGAACAGTAAGTTAGTGGTCGTGACCAGCTTAGGTGGTGGGTATGGGCCGGCATTTCATTTTGTGGAGCAGTAAGTTAGTGGTCGTGACCAGCTTAGGTGGTGGGTATGGGCCGGCATTTCATTTTGTGGAGCAGTAAGTTAGTGGTCGTGACCCTCTTACGCGGTGGGCCAGTGTTTCCCTTTTATGGAGCAGTTAGGCCAGCTTCACACTTGCGCTCCCCGCCGCTGTGTATTGCGACGGGGAAGCGCAAGCAAGCCGATTGCAGACTCTGCACGTCCCTATGTTTTTTTTTTTAATCAGATCATTTTTATTTGAAATTAAAGTTTTCCATAACAAAGCAAACAATGCAATGACATAAACATCCCGTGGGCGTAACATTGCCCCCCAATACCACCCCCCGTATAAACCAACCCCTAACTCAGGACCTTGGACACGCATGAGGTATGAATATAAAGACGTCAGCACATAATACTATATATGCCAATGACCAGGCACAGAACTACAGCAAAAACAGTGATATCATAGTCACTAGGGCTGGGCGATTAATCAAATTAATTCGATTAATTCGCCCCCTGCTGTGGCCACGATTGTGGTTTTATTAACAATCGTGTAATTCGATTTAAAATGGCGCCGCTTTGCATTGTGGGTGTTGTAGTTTCTTAGGAGGAGCAGCCGTCACTATGTACAGGGAAAGAACTTCAACTCCCAGCAGACGTTGCCTGTGTTGGCCGGGTAGTAAGTCCCGCCCCCTCATACACCGTCCCCGCGCCCCCCTCGTCATCATCAGGCCCGCTCATTGGCCCGTGCTCTTGCCCTCCTGCACTGCGCGGGAAGAGAAGAAATGAGAGCCGATGAAGAGGATTGTGCTGGAGGAAGGAGAAGCAGCTGAGAAGCAGCTCCAACCTCCGGGTAAAAAGGTGAAAGACCTCCTGCTGTGACTGTGCTGTGCAGGCAGAGAGAAGGAGTGAGTGGGGGAGGGGCTGCCTGGGGACAGCTGCTGGGAGCAGGGGAAGCTGGATATGTATCCCCTTCCTGCAGCAGAAAGAAGTGTATGTGTGAGGTATCTGTAAAATGTGTGTTTGAGTGAGTTGTGTGTCTGTATGTGTGTCATGTGTCTGTGTCTTCTGTGTGAGTTGTGTGTCATGTGTCTGTGTCTTCTGTGTGAGTTGTGTGTCATGTGTCTGTGTCTTCTGTGTGAGTTGTGTGTCATGTGTCTGTGTCTTCTGTGTGAGTTGTGTGTCATGTGTCTGTATCTTCTGTGTGAGTTGTGTGTCATGTGTCTGTGTCTTCTGTGTGAGTTGTGTGTCATGTGTCTGTGTCTTCTGTGTGAGTTGTGTGTGATTTGTCTGTGTCTTCTGTGTGAGTTGTGTGTCATGTGTCTGTGTCTTCTGTGTGAGTTGTGTGTCATGTCTCTGTGTCTTCTGTGTGAGTTGTGTGTCATGTCTCTGTGTCTTCTGTGTGAGTTGTGTGTCATGTCTCTGTGTCTTCTGTGTGAGTTGTGTGTCATGTCTCTGTGTCTTCTGTGTGAGTTGTGTGTCATGTGTCTGTGTCTTCTGTGTGAGTTGTGTGTCATGTGTCTGTGTCTTCTGTGTGAGTTGTGTGTCATGTGTCTGTGTCTTCTGTGTGAGTTGTGTGTCATGTCTCTGTCTTCTGTGTGAGTTGTGTGTCATGTCTCTGTGTGTCGTGTGTCTGTGTGTCGTGTGTCTCTGTGTGTCGTGTGTCTGTGTGTCGTGTGTCTCTGTGTGTCGTGTGTCTCTGTGTGTCGTGTGTCTCTGTGTGTCGTGTGTCTCTGTGTGTCGTGAGTCTCTGTGTGTCGTGTGTCTCTGTGTGTCGTGTGTATCTGTGTGTCGTGTGTATCTGTGTGTCGTGTGTCTGTGTGTGTCATGTGTCTGTGTCTTCTGTGTGAGTTGTGTGTCATGTCTCTGTGTCTTCTGTGTGAGTTGTGTGTCATGTCTCTGTGTCTTCTGTGTGAGTTGTGTGTCATGTCTCTGTGTCTTCTGTGTGAGTTGTGTGTCATGTCTCTGTGTCTTCTGTGTGAGTTGTGTGTCATGGTCTTGTGTCTTCTGTGTGAGTTGTGTGTCATGTCTCGTGTCTTCTGTGTGAGTTGTGTGTCATGTCTCTGTCTTCTGTGTGAGTTGTGTGTCATGTCTCTGTGTGCTTCTGTGTTGTGTGTCATGTGTCTGTGTCTCTGTGTGAGTTGTGTGTCATGTCTCTGTGTTCTGTGTGTTGTGTGTGTCTCTGTCTGTGTGCTCGTGTGTCGTGTGTTCTGTGTGTCTGTTGTTGTTCTGTGTGTGTGTCGTGTGTCTGTGTGTGTCGTGTGTCTGTGTGTGTCGTGTGTCTGTGGTGTCGTGTGTCGTGTGTCGTGTGTCTGTGTGTGTCGTGTGTCTGTGTGTGTCGTGTGTCTGTGTGTGTCTTGTCTGTGTGTCTGTGTGTGTCGTGTGTCTGTGTGTGTCGTGTGTTTGTGTGTGTCGTGTGTTTGTGTGTGTCGTGTGTCTGTCGTGTGTCTGTGTGTGTCGTGTGTCTGTGTGTGTCGTGTGTGTCATGTGTCTGTGTGTGTCATGTGTCTGTGTGTGTCATGTGTCTGTGTGTGTCATGTGTCTGTGTGTGTCATGTGTCTGTGTGTGTCATGTGTCTGTGTGTGTCATGTGTCTGTGTGTGTCATGTGTCTGTGTGTGTCATGTGTCTGTGTGTGTCATGTGTCTGTGTGTGTCATGTGTCTGTGTGTCATGTGTCTGTGTGTGTCATGTGTCTGTGTGTGTCATGTGTCTGTGTGTGTCATGTGTCTGTGTGTGTCATGTGTCTCTGTGTGTGAGTAGCGGGGTGCAGAAGGACAGAGGAGCAGCAGGAGGGACAAAGGAGAGGAGGACAGGGATGCAGGAGGACAGAGGAGCAGCAGGAGGGACAAAGGAGAGGAGGACAGGAGTGCAGGAGGACAGAGCAGCAGGAGGGACAAAGGAAAGGAGGACGGGGGTGCAAGAGGAGCAGCAGGAGGGACAGAGGAGAGGAGGATGGGGGTGCAGGAGCACAGAGGAGAGGAGGACGGGGGTGCAGGAGGACAGAGGAGCAGCAGGAGGGAGAGCGGAGAGGAGGACAGGAGCAGCAGGAGGGACAAAGGAGACGAGGACGGGGGTGCAGGAGGACAGAGGAGAGCAGGACGGTGGTGCAGGAGGACAGAGGAGAGGAGGACGGGGGTGGTGGAGGACAGAGGAGAGGAGGATGGGGGTGCTGTATACATATACTGTGTGTATGATATATACGGTGTATGCTGTATACATATATAAAAAAAAAAATCGAGATTTAATTCGAAAATCGTCCATAGGTTTAAATAAAATCGAGATTTTGATTTTTTCCAAAATCGCCCAGCCCTAATAGTCACTAGAAGAAATATCAACAATCCAAGCTATCTTATATCTTATATATAAAACCCGAAGGCCACTTCCGGTCTATCCGCTCAACTTCCGTGATGGCCTGCGCCCTGTGACAAAGACCGGAATCGGAAGTAGCAGACCCACGAGCGGTGAGCGCGTAGCGCTCACCGCGAGCCGCTGTCAAAATGGCACAGCGCCTCGCGGTGGGCGCTAAAGCGCCACGACTCGCCGATATCCCGCCACCGGCCCTGCACAGAGCCCCGTGTGCGCCCACCTACATCCGGCCCACAGCCCCCGCTGCCCCATCACCCCCCTGCCTGTCACCATAGCCATCCTCCACTGCCCGCTCACCCCCCGCCTGTCACAACACTTCCCCCCGCTGCCCCATCAGCCCCCTGCCTGTCACCATAGCCGCCCTCCACTGTCCGGTCACCCCCAGCCTATCACCACTGCCCCTCCGCTCCCCGATCGCCCCCCTCCACTCTCCGGTCACCCCCCGCCTGTCAGCACAGACCCCCTCCACTGTCCGGTCACCGCCCCCGCCTCTTACCACAGCTCCACCCAGCCACCCGCGATCTCTCTTCATCCTGCTTGAGGACCTCTGATGACGTCACGATGATGGGTGGAGTCACAGATCACATGACCGTGACGTCATCAAAGGTCCTGTCCCGATCTAACCTACTCTGCCTACTCATCCCCCTGCGCTGCACACTGACCCACGATCTGCTCCCTCACCCCCCGCTCTGCCCACTGACCCCACTCTGACCCTGCTCTGCCCACTCACCCCCACTCTGACCACTGACCCCCACTCTGACCCTGCTCTGCCCACCCACCCCCCACTCTGACCACTGACCCCCACTCTGCCCCTGACCCTGCCCACCCCCACTCTGACCACTGACCCCCACTCTGCCCACTCACCCCCCAACTCTGCCCCCCTCACCCCCTCTCTGCCGCCCTCACCCCCACTCTGCACACTGACCCCCACTTTGACCCTGCTCTGCCCACTGACCCCCACTCTGACCACTGACCCCCACTCTGACCACTGACCCCCACTCTGACCACTGACCCCCACTCTGACCACTGACCCCCACTCTGACCACTGACCCCCACTCTGACCACTGACCCCCACTCTGACCACTCACCCCCAAACTCTGCCCACTCACCCCCCTACTCTTCCCCCTGAACCCCTCTCTGCCCCTCACCCCCACTCTGCACACTGACCCCCACTCTGACCACTGACCCCCACTCTGACCACTGACCCCCACTCTGACCACTCACCCCCACTCTGACCACTCACCCCCACTCTGACCACTCACCCCCACTCTGACCACTCACCCCCAAACTCTGCCCACTCACCCCCCTACTCTTCCCCCTGAACCCTTCTCTGCCCCCTCACCCCCACTCTGCACACTGACCCTCTCTCTGCCCCTGACCCTGCTCTGCCCACTCACCCCCACTCTGCCCACTGACCCCCAATCTGCCCACTCACCCCCAAACTCTGCCCACTCACCCCCCTACTCTTCCCCCTGACCCCCTCTCTGCCCCCTCACCCCCACTCTGCACACTGACCCCGCTCTGCCCACTGACCCCCACTCTGACCACTCACCCCCCAAACTCTGCCCACTCACCCCCAAACTCTGCCCACTCACCCCCAAACTCTGCCCACTCACCCCCAAACTCTGCCCACTCACCCTGCTCTGCCCACTCACCCTGCTCTGCCCACTCACCCCCACTCTCTGCCCACTCACCCCCTCTCTGCCCACTCACCCCCTCTCTGCCCACTCACCCCCACTATGCCCACTGACCATGCTCTGCCCACTCACCCTGCTCGGCCCATTGACCCCTCACACTGGCCACTCATCCTGCTCTGCCAACTCACCCCTCACTGCCCACTGACCCCTCACACTGACCCTGCTCTGCCCACTGACCATCCTCTGCCCACTGACCCCTCACTGACCCTGCTCTGCCCACTCGCCCTGCTCAGCCCACTGACCCCTCACACTGCCCACTGACCCTCCTCTGCCCACTGAACATGCTCTGCCCACTGACCCCTCAATGCCCACTCACCCTGCTCTGCCCACTGACCTTGCTCTGCTCACTGACCACTCACACTGCCCACTCACCCTGCTCTGCCCACTGACCCCTCACACGCCCCCCTGACCCTGCTCTGCCCACTCACCCCTCACACTGACCCTGCTCTGCCCACTGACCCTGCTCTGACCACTGACCCCTCACACTGCCCACTGACCCCTCACACTGCCCACTGAACATGCTATGCCCACTTACCCCTCACACTGCCCACTGACCATGCTTTGCCCACTGACCCCTCACACTGCCTACTGACCCTGCTCTGCTCATTTACTCCCGCTCTGCCCACTCACCCCCGCTCTGCCCACTCGCCCCTGCTTTTACCACTCATCCTGCCCTGCCCACTGACCACCCTCTGTTCACTCACCCCCCGCTCTGCCCTTTCACCATGCCCACTGACCCCTGCTCTGCCAACTGACCGTGCCCACTCACCCATGTTCTACCCACTGACCCTTCTCTGCCCACTCACTGTGCCCACTGACCGCCGCTCTGCCCACTAACTGTGCCCAATAACCCTTGCTATGCCCACTAAACCCTGCTCTGCCCTCTCACCCCCGCTCTGCCCGCTGACCCCTGCTCTGCTCACTGACTGTGCCCACTCACCCCTGCTCTGCCCACTCACCCCTGCTCTGCCCACTGATTTTTCCCACTAACCCCTGCTGTGCCTACTGACTGTGCCCACTGACCCCTGCTCTGCCCAATCACTCTGCCCACTAACCCCTGCTCTGACCACTGACCCCCGCTATCACCCTGCTCTGACCACTGACGCCTCAATCCTGCTCACTGACCTTGCTCTGCCCATTCACCCCCCACTCTGCCCACTCACCCCCGCTCTGCCCACTGACCCTGCTCTGCCTACTTACCCCCCCCCCCTCTGGCTACTGACCATGCCCACTGACCCCAGCTCTGCCCACAGACCCCAGCTCTGCCTACTGACCCTGCTCTGACTACTGATTATGCCCACTGACCCCTGCTCTGCCCAATGACTCTGCCCACTAACCCCTGCTCTTCCCACTCATCCCCCACTCTGCCTACTGACCCCCGCTTTGCCCACTCACCCCAGCAGATCGGTTTCCCAGCCAACGACAGGTCCTGTCCTGCCACCTACAAGACGGTGGGAGCGAGCCGCCGCAGGGTAAGTATCCTCACTGAGGTTTTTTTATTTTTATTATCACCATGAAGGAGCGGGGGAGGGGGGTGTGCAGCCCCAGAGGGAGGGGGGCCGCAGAGACTGGAGGCCCAGAGGGACGGGTGCCGCGCGGAGCGGAGGGGGTCAGGAGGAGCGCCTCCATCCTGCCCCCCCTATCCATCCTGCCCCCCCTATCCATCCTGCCCCCCCTATCCATCCTGCCACCCCCAACACCATCCTGCCCCCCCGACTCCATCCCGCACCCCCACCACCATCCTCACCCCCCGCCAACATCCTGCCCCGCCGCCTACATCCTCCCCCTCCCCCACCACCATCCTGCCCTGCCGTCTCCATCCTGCCCTGCCGTCTCCATCCTGCCCCACCGTCTCCATCCTGCCCCGCCTTCTCCATCCTGCCCCTCCGGCTCCATCCTGCCCCTCCGGCTCCATCCTGCCCCGCCCCCTCCATCCTGCTCCGCCACCCACCATCCTGACCCCCTTGCTCCTTCCTGCCCCGCTCACTCCATCCTGCCCCGCTCGCTCCATCCTGCCCTGCTCGCTCCATCCTCACCCCCGCTGTTCTTGCTCCCCCGCCTCCATCCTGCCCTCACGCTTACTCATCCTGCCCCGCTTGCTCCATTCTGCTCATCTGCCTCCATCCTGCTCCTCCCGCTCCATCCTGCTCAATCCTGCCCCTTCGGCTTCATCCTGCTCCTCCGCCTCCATCCTGCCCCGCTCAATCCATCCTGCCCCCCGCTCTTCTTGCTCCCCCGCCTCCATCCTGCCCCGCTCGCTCCATCTTGCCCCCCCTCCCCCGCCTCCATCCTGCCCCCCCTCCCCCGCCTCCATCCTGTTACCCCGCCTCCATCCTGTTGCCCCGGCTCCATCCTGTTCCCCCCGGCTCCATCCTCTTTCCCCCGGCTCCATCCTCTTTCTCCCGGCTTCATCCTGTTTCCCCCGGCTCCATCCTGTTTCCCCGCCTCCATCCTGCCCCCTCCTGCTCTATCCTGCCCCCCCTTCCCGCTACATCCTGCCCCGCTCGCTCCATCCTGCCCCCCCAACACAATCCTGCCCCCCCAACACAATCCTGCCCCCCCAACACAATCCTGCCCCCCCAACACAATCCTGCCCCCCCTCCCCTCCTCAGCTGATCGCTTGCCCAGGCAACTACAGGTCCTAAAGGCCTGTAGGACCTACAAGGCGGAGGTGGAGCGAGCCGCCGGACAGGTGAGTATCCTCACTGAGGATTTTTTTATTTTTACTGTGGACGACCGGTGGCCAGGAGGAGTGGGGGACCGCGGTCACCGCAGTATTGCCATATACCATAGTGCTGCTATACATGTGCTATAATGTACTGCCATATACCATAGTGCTGCTATACATGTACTGTAATGTACCGCCATATACCATAGCACTGCTATACATGTACTGTAATGTACCGCCATATACTATAGTGCTGCTATACATTTACTATAATCTACCGCCATATACTATAGTGCTGCTATACATGTACTGTAATGTACCGCCATATACCATAGTGCTGCTATACATGTGCTCTAATTACCACCATATACCATCGTACTGCTATATATATATCTTATATATAAAACCCGAAGGCCACTTCCCGCCAATCCGCTCAACTTCCGTGATGGCCTGCGCCCTGTGTCAAAGACCGGAACCGGAAGTACCAGACCCACGAGCGGTGAGCGCATAGCGCTCACCGCGAGCCGCTGTCAAAATGGCACAGCGCCTCGCGGTGGGCGCTAAAGCGCCACCACTCGCCGTTATCCCGCCACCGGCCCTGCACAGAGCCCCGTCTGCGCCCACCCACATCCGGCCCACAGCCCTGCAGCTCACCGCCCACTCTCCATCAGGGACCGCCATCCCGCCACTGGCTCCGCACACAGCCTGGTGTGCGCCCACCAACATGCGGGAACCGGCCCGGACCGGCCCACACTCCGGTGTGCGGCCTCCGCCGGCACCGCTCCCAGTCCTGCCGCTCTCTCCACACACCCGGTGACTCTCCTCCATCACGCAGCTAGCCCCGCCCGCACTCCGGGGCCGGCCTCCGGAACCGCCGACAGCCCAGTGAGTGTTCAGCCCTCCAGCCTCCGCTCTCCTCTGACCCCCCAGCCTCCGCTCTCCTATGACCCCCCAGCCTCCGCTCTCCTATGACCCCCCAGCCTCCGCTCTCCTATGACCCCCCAGCCTCCGCTCTCCTATGACCCCCCAGCCTCCGCTCTCCTATGACCCCCCAGCCTCCGCTCTCCTATGACCCCCCAGCCTCCGCTCTCCTATGACCCCCCAGCCTCCGCTCTCCTATGACCCCCCAGCCTCCGCTCTCCTCTGACCCCCCAGCCTCCGCTCTCCTCTGACCCCCCAGCCTTCCCTACCATCCTCTGACCCCCAGCCTCCGCTCTCCTCTGACCCCCCCAGCCTCCGCTCTCCTCTGCCCCCCCCAGCCTCCGCTCTCCTCTGCCCCCGCCAGCCTCCGCTCTCCTCTGCCCCCCCAGCCTCCGCTCTCCTCTGCCCCCCCAGCCTCCGCTCTCCTCTGCCCCCCCAGCCTCCGCTCTCCTCTGCCCCCCCAGCCTCCGCTCTCCTCTGCCCCCCCAGCCTCCGCTCTCCTCTGCCCCCCCAGCCTCCGCTCTCCTCTGCCCCCCCAGCCTCCGCTCTCCTCTGCCCCCCCAGCCTCCGCTCTCCTCTGCCCCACAGCCTCCGCTCGCCTCCGCCCCCCAGCCTCCGCCCCCCAGCCTCCGCCCCCTCCCTCCTCTAACCCCTTCAGTTTCTGCCTCCTCCGTCCTCTGCCTCCTCCCTCCTCTGCCCCCTGCAGCCTCTGCCCCCTCCAGCCTCTGCCCCCTCCAGCCTGTGCTGCACTCACTGCTGACCACTGAGCCACCGCACTCTCTGCTGACCACTGAGCCACCGCACTCTCTGCTGACCACTGAGCCACCGCACTCACTGCTGACCACTGAGCCACCGCACTCACTGCTGACCACTGAGCCACCGCACTCACTGCTGACCACTGAGCCACCGCACTCACTGCTGACCACTGAGCCACCGCACTCACTGCTGACCACTGAGCCACCGCACTCACTGCTGACCACTGAGCCACCCCACTCACTGCTGACCACTGAGCCACCCCACTCACTGCTGACCACTGAGCCACCGCACTCACTGCTGACCACTGAGCCACCGCACTCACTGCTGACCACTGAGCCACGCCACTCACTGCTGACCACTGAGCCACCGCACTCACTGCTGACCACTGAGCCACCCCACTCACTGCTGACCACTGAGCCACCCCACTCACTGCTGACCACTGAGCCACCCTCACTCACTGCTGACCACTGAGCCACCCCACTCACTGCTGACCACTGAGCCACCCCACTCACTGCTGACCACTGAGCCACGCCACTCACTGCTGACCACTGAGCCACCCCACTCACTGCTGACCACTGAGCCACCCCACTCACTGCTGACCACTGAGCCACCCCACTCACTGCTGACCACTGAGCCACCCCACTCACTGCTGACCACTGAGCCACCGCACTCACTGCTAACCACTGAGCCACCGCACTCACTGCTGACCACTGAGCCACCGTATACTCTGCTAACCACTGAGCCGCCTGTATACACACAATTAATTTCACAGCACTCCCCTATTACTAAATAAACTCTATATAGATTCTAGACTACCCAATTCTTTAGAATCGGGCCACCATCTAGTACTATATATTTCTATTAAAGAAAACCCAAGAAAATCAGTCCTGCAGTATATTTAGAATGGCAGAGAGGTAATACCCGTGCTAAGTGCACCATTTATTCCATACTTTGTCAAACTTGTGAATGGCTTTACTCTTTTTATACACCCCTTCCTCTATTTTAATAAGGATCCTCATCCAGTCCACAAATTCCCGCAACCTGAGAGGCTGTGGGTCAAGCCAATGCACGGCAATCGTTTTGTAATCTGGAACAAAGTGCATTTCAGCACCAGTTCTTCGTTGACCTCATACTTGTCAGAACCCACACAACCCAACAAACATACCAATGGATGAAGCGGTAATGCAGAATCAAACACATTATTTACATATTCAATACACTCACTCCAGAATCTTCCCAAGATTCACAGTCTATAGCCCACACATCTCTCCCCCATTTTTCCTTAATTAATAACAGTTTGTCCCATTGGAATTGTTGCATTAAAATGTCATAGATCCTGGATATTAGACCCTTACCCCCACTATTGCTCAATAAAGTGTTGAACAGAAGGTGATGCTGTATTTTACCCTGTAAGTGGTGTGGCTGACTCATCCATGCATGACGGAATTACAAGTAAAAGAAGAATGTGTTTCGTGGAATGAAAAACTCTTCGCATAGTTGCTGAAAGAACTTAAGTACCTCCCGAGTCAGTATTTTCGCTACAAATAAAACTCCTTTTCCTTTCCATAGACCATAGCCATTTAGTTTATATATTTCTGACAAGGCGGGATTATCCCAAAGAGGGGTAAACGGCGTATGACCCGATATATCTAAGAGAGTTTTAACCTTCTGCCAGACCTTCCTGAGAAGAGCAAGGGTAGGTACCCTTATTCAGCAATCCCTGTCCAAGAGCCCCACCTCCAAAAAAGAGGCGATTGAAATATCGCCAACAACCTCACGCATTAATTTATCCAGACTCCCATGGATAATTGCGAGCTGTTGCAATTCGGATGCCAAAAAGTACGGATTGGGAACAGCCAGCCCCCCCTGATTCTTAGGTCTCTAAAATATCAAGGCGAATTCTAGCCACCCCTTTTTTGCATATTAGTTCCCTGAAGAGCACCTGCACTTTATAGAAAATCCTCATAGGTATCCACACTGGATAGTTGTGCAATATGTATAATAGCTGGGGCATCAAAATCATTTTCACCAAGTTGGCCCGACCAACCACTGACAAAGGAAGCTTGCAGCATGTATTATTTTTTTTGTTGAAATGTGCCCATCATACCCATTAAATTCAAGGAAACAAATTCAGAGACCAATGGAGAAATCATAATACCCAAAATATTTAAATTCCCTTACAATTTTTAGGCTAGTCTCCCCCACTCTCATATCCACTGAAAGAGCGTCTACTGGCATAAACACAGATTTATCCCAGTTAATTTTTAGGCCCGAATATTCCCCAAAATCACCTATTAGACCCATAGCCGTAGACAAGGACTGCACAGTATCCCCCAAAAACAGATCATCTGCGTATAACGCCACCCGCTCCTCCACCGAGTCATGTATAAATCCCCTAATGTCGGAGCTAGTTCTTAGTTTAACAGCTAAAGGCTCAATGGCCAAAGCAAATAGAAGGGGAGACAATGGGCAGCCCTGCCTAGTGCCTCTTCCCAATGACAAAGTATCCGACAGAAAGCCATTAAAACGAATTTTTGCAAACGGGCTGGCATACAATAACTTCACACACGCCAAAAACCGAAGCCCATCTCCCGCAGTACCACCCAGAGGTACTCCCACTCGACGCTATCAAAAGCTTTCGCCGCACCGCCCTACCTCCCCCGTTACGGGACTCCATCTGTAGATTTAAAAAACAGCCTGTGCAGATTAATAGACGTGGATCTGTTTGCCATAAACCCCCGTCCCCATGTTTAACGTGGGGACGCACGGTGTATGCGCTCGGGTGCGCATTGCCGTGCGCATCCATTTCCCGCCATGTGTGATTTGTACGCATGCGACATGTCGCGTTCATGGTGCAGAGGAGAATGTGTGATTTGTACGCAAGCATCCGCATGTGTACAAATCAAATACGGAAGTCTATAAGTGCGCACGGCCATGCGCAGCCAAGCGCATCACTGTGCGTCCCCAAGTTAAACATAGGGACACGTGGTGTCTGTGCTCGGCTTGCACTTCCCTGACACAATACGCAGCGGCGGGGAGCGCAAGTCCGAAGGGACCCTAAAAATACAAGGTCTTACCTCTGAGAGCCTAACAATCATGGCAATGTAGAGTCCATGTTTTTATTTTATGGAGTGGAGGTGACATATATACACTGATCCATTCATTGTCCTTGGGACTCATAAGCTGAAAATAGTTCTACGCTATGTGTAGTAGTCCAATAGACAATGAATGGAATAGTAGTGAGCATGTGTGACCACTGATATGCTCATAAGCGGGCACAGGACTCCTGTATTTAAAAATCAGTGGGGTTGCAAAAGATCATACATTTATCACTTATCCTGTGGATAAAATCTAAATCTTTCAACCCAGATGGCCTATTCATAATGTGGTCAAACATATTGGATGAATATGTGCAATAACGCCAATTTCAGCAGAATGATGTCTCCATCTCAAACGAATGACTGTTTCCTAACAATCACCAAATAGCAGATGTTGTGGTAAATAAGGATCAGGAATGTTGGAATTCAATAATGCCAACCGATTGCTTCCAGATAAGATAAGCAGAGTCAAAGCAGCGTTCCCCCCTCCCCTTCCAATTCATTGTTTGTAGTGTCGCACTCTGGTACAGACAACTGTAGCATTGTCTAATATCACATGCGACTCGATCCAATGCACTTGAATTGGACTGGGCTGTAACCTCCTAAGGGGTACTTCACACTAAGTACAGTTTTTGTGACGCAACAGCGACCACGCTATGTGTGACAAGCAGCAGCGATCAGGCCCCCGCTGTGAGATCGCCGATCGTCGTGGAGTGTCCTGGACAATTTTTTGATAGTCGGGCTCCCGCTGGGCAGCATACATCGGTGTGTTTGACGGGGACAACGACCAACGACCTCAATACTACAGGTCTGAGTGACAGAGTCCAAACGAAAGGGTCCCAACAACCTCCGTATCGTTGCTTACCAGGTCATATGGTTGTCGGGATCGCTAAGTGTAACGGGGCCTTTACTCATAACAACTACACTCAAAACCTCTAAAAATGCACAAATTACTATTGCAATCAAAGGAAGCCATAGGTATATTTCCCCTAACATATCACTAAAAGTGTCTGAGTGCTGCAGCTATATAAGTGTATGATCAGAAAGATTGATCTTACCTGCTTTTTAAGTGCGTCATTCATTTCCTTTAAGGTATCAAAAGATGACTTCAATCTCTTGTTCTCCTTGACCTTTTCTTTGAGGGTATCTGACAGCTGTTTTACCTCCATATCGTGCTGCTGCAAAGAAAACAATACGCTGTGACAAAACATTGCCTACATCACAGCAATGCTTGAATAGCAAAATATCCACATGAAAGGATCACAGAACTATGGTAATAGGTTAAAACCGACTGTCTACATATTCAACAGCAATTAACAAAAAGAATATGAATATTTAAAACAGAAGTGAAAATGCTGAAAGATACAATTATCAAAGAAGGACAATTCAGTACTGACATACTGATAGGATGTTTGGATTGTGAGCCCAATGGGGACAGTGTTGTAAATGTTTGTAAAGTGCTGCGGAATTAATAAATATTATTATTATTACTGTTGAGGGGCAAATATTCAGAAAGTCTGGTTTGGCATCTTGAACAGTGTCATTTGGAAAGGCCCTTTTAAGGGTCGACATTTACTTTTGGAATTGCTTCCCCCAAAAGGTGGCACTAAACTTCAAGTCGTCTTCCTCTACTTGTATATTTAAGTTCTCAGAGGAGCATCGTATGGCCTAGAAGTCTTTACGTTAGGGAATCTGTTGAAGCACCAGAGGGCGTGAAATGGCAGTTGTTCATACCTCATCCTCCCTCCTGTTTTATGTCTCCTGTTATATGCTATAAAGAAAATCGTCTGCTAAACCGGTGAGTGCTATTCTTTTTCTGTTCTAATGTAAAGATTATATAGACTGACTTGTTGAGTATGCACCCGGTAGCATGAATATGACTTTGGAGGAGTAAAAGCCGTGTCTGTGGATCTCTAAGCAAGTGAGAATAGTCAGTAGTGTCCGATCATAATCTTCTATTGTTAATGGCCTATAAGTCTCTTTACACAGGCAGGGAACTTTGCACAAGTAGAAACTTTACCCCTTATACCATCAGTCAGAGGCCTCACTCTTGCTTTGTATTGTTGAGGAACAAACACCTCGAAACACGTGTTTGCAAATGACTGTCTGATTTCGCTTCATGTCCTATGTTATGTGGCATGTTTTGTTAATGGGTAGATACTAACTTTTAGGATAGGTGGCACTAGATTAAAGTCCTTTTACTCACTGAAGAGGCTATTTAATACATACCCAAGATATCCATGAGCGAGCCTGGGAGAATGTCACAGCTGTATGTGATCCACAGTGATCCATAGAACCCCTGATATGTTATTTAAAGCAGGGTTGAAGTCTAACTCTAACTGCCCAAGGTGCTCCCAATCTCAGGCAGACATAATGCATATGCTTTGGCATTGTCCCAGGTTGTCCTTCATTTGATAGATGTGTTGAGCCGTGTTGGAATGGTGTATAGGAGCATTGTTCTTAGGAAACCACTGACATATATATTAGGGTATGTTGAGGAAATAAAAACAGACATGACCAAAATAGCAATTGCAAGATTATTGTGTATTGCCAGAAAATGAATTGCAAAATATTGGATCAGAGAGGAGCTCCCGTCCAGACGCGAATTCATTGCCCAAAACTAAACATATAATTCAACTTGAAAGAGGTATTTACACCAAGAGGAATAAACAGGAATATTCCCATAAATTATGGCAGTCATGGTTGGATAGGATAAATAAGAGCAACACCTATACGTATATACTATTGTAGTGTAAAACTCACAGTAAACTGTATGGCGGAGTAGAGATATGTATGACTTTAGGCAATAGTTAAATATTATTGGATATTGTTAATAACGAACGAAATGTTGTTTGCATTGGAAAGGTCTCCGGGGAAGGGGGGGGGGGGGGGGGGGAGAGAATTTACTGTAATATTGTAAAACCAGAATCGTCATGTAATATCTGGTCTATGTTTTGCTATGTTTAAAAAAAAATTATCTGATTTAAAAAAAATGGCAGCAATGGTCAACCAGGCCTTACCCAGATAGAGTGTCACTCTTGGGGAGTGATCAAAGATTAGGCATGTTTAAGAAACTCATGTACATTTCATAAAATGATTACAATTCAATTATAATTTACGGAAAACTATATAATTCTGCACCCTGCTTGTATTTATAATGACGAATAAATACAACACTTCTACAATTCTGCCTGGAATTCTGGATATCAGCATTTGGGCCAAATTCGGACTGATGACAACTCATATTAAGGCTATGTTCACATGTTGCGTTTTGCTGTATGTTTTTAAGCAACCAAAACCTGACCTTGGGGTGGAAAAATATATAACTGCGGCCAAAACGCAGGTTTTTCTGTTTTTTTTTTCAGGATCTCAAAGTTCTTCCCCTGCTTCCACCTTGCAAGCATAAACGATACAGGGTGTTGGGCCACCAAAGAAAGACGTATGTGAAACAATAAAACATAGTAATGGATTTTTGACTATGCAAGTAGCTATAAAAATAAGAACCACGGAGATTCTTTGAGGTCAGTGCACTTAATGACATTGCTTTAAAACCTCTTTTTTTTTTTTTAAATTAGGTAGTGAACATACATGCCCCAGAAGATGCCGTGCAATACACAAAATCATCAGCTAATAATACACACATCCAAAGCCTAATGGACCAATGTGGAACTGGTTAAAGATCTGTACCGCTTGATTTATTTTCCCAAATTGGTTCCATCTGTGGGAACTGGAAAATGACATACCTTTTATTTTGGGACATGTGGTATTTGAATGTTGTTTGATGTGCCCTGTATGAGATGTGTTACCCAAGTTGTTAGTCACACTACGGAAACTATGCCATGTTCAAAGAAATCCATTAGAAGGTTAAAAAAAATCGATGAACACATAAAAACAAAGCTAGAAACATGAGAAACATTTAGATTACATAATGCAAGACAAAATGCTTTGATTAACCACAGTGTTGATGACATTGCCGATGTGTGCATGTGTGGCTAGCTATGCATTCTGTAGACTTAGTTAATAACTTTGCGTATTGCTGTTTCATATTACATTATCAGTTTCCAATGCCATTTACACAATTATTAATGGCATGTACAAATATATACATATGTTGCATTGTAGATGTTCAAGTCAACCATGATGTGGTAGAGATGCGGAATTGTTGTGAATGGGTTCAGTTTTTCACTCTGCTGTTAACCTATAAAATGGTGCGGCCATTACCAACCAAAGTGTAATGAATCAACATACTTTCCAGCTGCCCAATAGCATCTACCGTAGCTCCTTGGCCCTTAACACGTACATGCCTGTGTAGGTATCTAGATAATATTTGTAAACCAAGTATAATTGGAATGTAGAACCCCAAATAAGAGCTAGAACAGTAAATACCTCTTTCATTATTTGGAATTTCTGGTGCACAATCTCTTCCACATCCTTTATCTTGCTCAGCGTGGCCTGGTGTTTTTGAAGCATCTCTTCCTTTGCTAATAACCTCTGCTCTCGCCTTTTCAACTGAAGGGAATATTCTTGTTGAGACGTTCTCTCTTGCTACACAAAGCACACAAGGACATTAGAATCACTTTGTGGTTCTAGTTTAGTATAGTCCTGGTTTTGTCCTGCTTTTGGATTCTACCTGAAGTTTCTGATAGATTTCCGATAGCTCTTCATATATGTCATGGATCTCGGAAGGCAAAACATTTGGACTTTTTAATAAAGTGTTTTGTGGCTTCCTCGTATTTTGATTAGAGCCAGCATGCCCGCTCATCAGAAAGGATGGTTCAGAACATGAGTTGGCCAACAAATGAGATGGCAAAGTAACATCTATAAGAAAATAAATCAAATCCATTATAACTGGCACGATTAATCAAGTTATTGATATGTGTCGTTAGGCCATATTACCCGTTTCTGTATACAAGTGGGTATTGGAATCCAAAACTGGGCACACCTCATCATCTATGTGTTCATCTGTGACCTCCAGTTGGCTAAAATCATAGAAATCATGAAAGATACATATTGCATGTTCCTAAAATTCTATAACCAGTGCAAGAGTAAAACTACAAACACAACATACACTTATGTGCATTTATCCACAATTTCTCTAGGATAATATGACTACAGATTTACTTATCTGTTATGACTATGAACAAAAAGAGATATATTTATATCCATATTGCAACACATGAATATAACATAGCTTATCTATGTACTAACACAGTCTTGATGTGAGTGTAACCCACTACTCCACAACTGGTTTATGGATCCAATACCCAGTGATAACCAATTTTTTTAAGACGCCACTCCAGCTAAGGGGAAGGGGGGTGCTTCACTGCTGGAGTGGTTAAGGTCCCTTAGGGACATTAGATTAATAGCACTATGCCAGTTGTGAGACAAAATAAATAAAAGCGCTGGAATTGTGCTTTAAAGAGTACCTATCTTTTTTTTTTCCCAACGACAGGTACTACTTAAAAGGGTTATCCACTACTTGGACAACCACTTCTAATCCCCCATAAAAATAAACAACCCTGTACTCTTCTCCACTGATGGCACGGTTGTAGCGATGTCAGAACTCTCACTCCCTGGGCCCATGTGACATATTTATGATATACAAGCTCTGCAACCAAGCAGTATCAGCTTCCTTCTCCCCGCATTTGGACACTTAAGTCTTTAACAAGAAGTGAGGGGCCAGCCGCAGCACTCAATTCCTGTTAAAGACTTAAGTGTCCAAAGGCAGGGAGAAGGAAGCTGATACTGCTTGGTTGCAGAGCTTGTATATCATAAATATGTCACGTGGGCCCAGGGAGGGAGAGTTCTGACATCGCTACAACCGTGCCATCAGTGGAGAAGAGTACAGGGTTGTTTATTTTTATGGGGGCGTACATGAGAAATGAGAAGGGGTTGTTCAAGTAGTGGACCCCTTTAAAGGCAACCTACAAGCGGACACATATTGTCAGATTCACAGACAGCATGTATCAGACACTGGCTTCATGATTTCAGCCAGGCTTGCTTGACTCTGAAATGCTGCTGCTGAGAATAACATACCGGTACTTCAAAAACCACTGAGAACCAGCCGCAGAGGTTAATATTCAAAAAGGCTGATCCTTCGCCCGCTGTCACTGACCGATAGATCTCTCCTATACATGCATGCAGTAGAGACTATTACTCATGGGAAACAAGTGGGGAGAAGTGGCCAAGGATCGGCCTCTTTGACTTGCCACCCAGGCAGACTGGTGCCTGGACAGCTTGTTTCTAAAGCATATTTTTCTCTGAAACACTGCAGCATTTCAGTTAAACCTATATGGGTGAAATCATACTACGCGTTTCTGATACATGCTGCCAATGGTTGATTAGCATGTCTCTGCTGTCAAATTCCCTTCAACATATCCTGCAGATTAAAGGGGATATAGCGTGTGATACCCTTAACCTCTTCATGACGGGGTCAATTTTTGTGTTTTCCTTCCCCATTCCCAGAGTCTTATGTTTTTAATTTTTCTGTCCACATAGACACATAAGGGCTTGTTTTTTGCAGGATGAGATGTACTATTGAATGACAACATTAATTTTAGCACAAAGTGTATGGTAACATAGGAAGAAAATTCTAAATAGGGAGAATTGGTGCTAAAAATCACATCGCAATATTAATTCTCTTCATCAGTACAATTATAGCGATACTAAACATTTTCAGATAACCTTTTTTAAAAACTCAAATTTGCAAAAAATAAAATTGTGATAGTTGCACTTTCCAAGACCCATAACGGATTAATTTTTTAGGTGTTTGAGTCGAGAGATGGCTTATTTTATTTGCAGGAAAAACGTCTTTCTTTATTCCATTGTCAGCCAGATATGATGTTTTGATTGTTTGCAAACAGATTTTTTATGGTATTGCAGAGACCAAAAAATAACTAATTTTGGCGGTACTGGGAGTATTTTCTTCTTTACAGCATTTACAGATTGTGGTAATTATTTTTATAGATCAGGCTTTTCTAAACGCAGCAATACCACGTGGTTTTTTTTATATTTTTTTTTTTTTAATGGGGGTAAAAGTGTGGGGGGGGATTGAATTCATAGTTTTTTTTTTCATATTTAACTTTCTTTTTTTTTACTTTTCACTGTTATTTAATAAACACTTTAGGGGATTTGAAACTGTGCTCATCTGTGCTGTATATAGCATTGACGTTACATTGCTGCATATAGTGAATATCACAGTCTCCTTTGAAGCCCAGCTACAGGCAGGGTTTCAATGGAGCACTGCTATAAAAAGCACAGAGGTCTTCAGCAGACACCCTGTTGTCACAGTAACCCATTGGCAACCCTCAATCACACCAAAGGCGTGCCGATGGGTGCTTAAATATACACGTCCCCAAGCCAGCGCATGTTAAAGTATGCTGTCAGAGTTTGACAGTGGGATTAACAGGTTAACAATCACACGTGCAGCTCCACTCCACCTGTGATTGTTAGAAGCAATTCCTGGCTCTAAGATGCAGCTATTACCCGCCAAGTATTCAGTGGGCTCACCCCTTCAGCTTGCTCCATACATGATTCCGACTTGCATCGTACATGTACAACGGATGTCATGAAGAGGTTATTAGTCAAAATGCCGGTCTTAAACACTCAGTTTCTGTCTTTGTGCATGCGCAAGAAATGATGTAAGGCTCAACAGAAAGTCTACGTGTCTGTACAAAAAGGGATGTACAGGTTCAAAGACTTTTAATCTGCAGTAAAATAACACATTTTCCCACCTGATCTCAAGTGTTGGTTGACTGGTTAAACACCGAAAATAAGAATTTTTCACATTTATATGTGAACTTATTTACTAATTAAAACAAACATTTTTTTTAAGTGCAAATTTATCTAAAAGTATTAAATTTATATATGCCAGCATAAATGATTAAACACTGGCTTCATCACCGGTGGGTAAGGATGCTATGCAAACACTAACATATACAGTGCCTACAAGTAGTATTCAACCCCCTGCAGATTTAGCTGGTTGACACATGCGGAATTAACCTGGCATTGTGACATTTGGACTGTAGATCAGCCTGGAAGTGGGAAATGCACTGCAGCCAAAAAGATTTTTTACATTTTTTTTTTTTTTTTTTAAAGCGTTAAAAGTTAATTCAGAGGGTCATTTATTATTCAACCCCTCAAACCACCAGCATTCTGTTTGGTCCCCCTAAAGTATTAAGAAGTAGTTCAGGCACAAAGAACAATGAGCTTCACATGTGTGGATTAATTATCTCTTTTGCCAGCCTTTTCTGACTATTTAAGACCCTCCCCAAACTTGTGAACAGCACTCATACATGGTCAACATGGGAAAGACAAAGGAGCATTCCAAGGCCATCAGAGACAAGATCGTGGAGGGTCACAAGGCTGGCAAGGGGTACAAAACCCTTTCCAAGGAGTTGGGCCTACCTGTCTCCACTGTTGGGAGCATCATCCGGAAGTGGAAGGCTTATGGAACTACTGTTAGCCTTCCACGGCCTGGACAGCCTTTGAAAGTTTCCTCCCGTGCCGAGGCCAGGCTTGTCCGAAGAGTCAAGGCTAACCCAAGGACAAGAAGGAAGGAGCTCTGGGAAGATCTCATGGCAGTGGGGACATTGGTTTCAGTCAATACCATAAGTAACGTACTCCACAGTAATGGTCTCCGTTCCAGACGAGCCCGTAAGGTACCTTTACTTTCAAAGCGTCATGTCAAGGCTCGTCTACAGTTTGCTCATGATCACTTGGAGGACTCTGAGACAGACTGGTTCAAGGTTCTATGGTCTGATGAGACCAAGATCGAGATCTTTGGTGCCAACCACACACGTGACGTTTGGAGACTGGATGGCACTGCATACGACCCCAAGAATACCATCCCTACAGTCAAGCATGGTGGTGGCAGCATCATGCTGTGGGGCTGTTTCTCAGCCAAGGGGCCTGGCCATCTGGTCCGCATCCATGGGAAGATGGATAGCACGGTCTACCTAGAGATTTTGGCCAAGAACCTCCGCTCCTCCATCAAGGATCTTAAGATGGGTCATAATTTCATCTTCCAACAAGACAACGACCCAAAGCACACAGCCAAGAAAACCAAGGCCTGGTTCAAGAGGGAAAAATCAAGGTGTTGGAGTGGCCTAGTCAGTCTCCTGACCTTAACCCAATTGAAAACTTGTGGAAGGAGCTCAAGATTAAAGTCCACATGAGACACCCAAAGAACCTAGATAACTTGGAGAAGATCTGCATGGAGGAGTGGGCCAAGATAACTCCAGAGACCTGTGCCGGCCTGATCAAGTCTTATAAAAGACGATTATTAGCTGTAATTGCAAACAAGGGTTATTCCACAAAATATTAAACCTAGGCGTTGAATAATAATTGACCCACACTTTTATGTTTAAAATTTATTAAAATTCAACTGAGCAACATAACTTTTTGGTTTGTAAGATTTATGCTTCTGTTAATAAATCCTACTCTCGTTTGCAGTTTGAAGGCTCTAACTTATTTGCATCTTATCAAACCACCTAAATCTGCAGGGGGTTGAATACTACTTGTAGGCACTGTATATTAATCTGCAGAATATTTGAGTGGTGTACATATTCCTTTAGAATAGGCAATTTCACACAATTTCTTTTTAGGGGTCAAAACTACAGGTTTTCCAGCACAAATAACTTTAGCAAACTCTCATTCTTTGGGGTACGTACACAGTCTTTTTCAGGCAGAGTTTGCCCGCAGTTCATCAGAAAAAGTGTCTCATAAAATGAACATATATAAAAAAGGCTCAAACAACTGAACCTAAAAACAGAAAGTCATCTTTCCAAAGAAGTGAATAAAGAGAGTCTTAGGGTATGTGCACATCAGTCGTTTTGTGGGCTGTTTTTGAGCGTTTTCCGTCGGCGGTTTCCGCTGAGTTTTATGTTAATTTATGTTAATCCTAGCCACCGGTTGGATTAACATGCTAGTCAATGGAGTTTAGAAAACGCTGTGTACATTAGAACGTTTTTTTTGGTCTCCTTTCCAGTTTCTTCACCGGTTTTCCACCGGTTTTCAAAGATAGAGCAAGTGACTTCTTTTGAGCGTTTTTCCAGCGGATCTAGCTTACAAGTGCACCAAAAACCAGTCTGGAAAACGCTAAGAAAAAACCGCCAGAAAACCGCCGAGAAAACGCTGTATAAACGCTAAAAAACCGATCGCAAAACGCTAGCAAAACGAGGGACACTGCTGAGCTCAGAAAACTCAGTTTCTGCCATTCTCCACCGGTTTCCGGACGGTCTGCAAAGATGCAGAAACGTCAGATGTGCACATACCTTTATGGGTATGTGCACACTGGTAGGTTTAGTGCAGGTTTAGCAGCGGAAACCGCCGGTCGGTTTCCATGAGTTTTATGTAAATTTATGTTAATCCAAAAGCGGCTTTTGGGTTAACATTAAAACCTATGGAAACCGACACCCGCTGTGCACACACCGGCGGTTTACACATGCTCATCTGTTGCTAACCCGCTGGGTTCCCAGCGGGTTAGGAACGAATGTGCATGTTCTATAAACCGGCCGGTTCTGCAGCGGCTGCAAGCAGAATCATGTGCTGCTTCCAGCCGCTGCATAACCGCCGCCGCTAACCCGCTGTGCACCCGCCCGTCACCCGCCGCACATACCTGCCAGGAAGCCGGTGGACGGCTGCAGAGCTTCCTGTCGGGTCCGCCCAGCCGCCCACCGGCACAAACCCGGCATATGTGCACATACCCATAGATGTTTTGTGAGAGATTTATCCGAAGTTTTTAAGTTTTATTGAGTTCAATGCAAAATTTTATGCAGTAAGATCTTCAAAGTGGTGGCTGCAGGTTGCCAGACATTTATCATTTAAACCAGGGGCAGGGAACCATTATTCTGTTGAGGGTCATTTGGAAATTTCTACAATCCTTCGGGGGTCGTACAAAATTACCAACTTGAAAATGACCTGTTATTTTTGGTTAACAATCAACGCACCCCTACTGTGTTGGCTGGAGCTGCTTCTCTTTGGCATGGGCGATATTGGTCATGTTGCTTCTCAGCTGCTTTTCCAGGTTTGCTAAAGCCCTAGACATCACAGGAGAGGCTGGGAGCATATACCTCACTGGAGAGGCCGAGGCTGGGGCATAGAGATCACTGGAGAGCTGAATGTAAAGGGCTGACAGTCGGCAAAACGTGTCTGCCAGCCTGAGCATTGCGGACCCCAGGAATCTGCCCAGGGGCCACAATAAAATTAATTAAGGGCCGCATTCGGCCCTGGGGCATGAGGTTCCCCACTGCCTGATTTAAAGGATATGAACAAGGGCAATTTGTCTCCCCCTCCCCCAAGCCATCTGTATAGGCAAATAGATCTTAAAAAATGAAATAAAACAATACCTTGCTATCTGAGGTTTTATTTCAGAGAAATCCACATTTTCTTAATACATAAATGAGCTGTTAAGATCTATGGCCCGGACACAGATCTCCCTGAGAATCTGCCTCTTATTTGACATGAAAGGGGGCATTATCAATGTGAGACGTGTAATAACTGACAGACTATTCTCCTGATCTACATGTCTCAAACTGGTAATGCCCCCTTTCCAAAAGCTTGTAAAAGTCAAACGGTGCAAAAGTTTCAATAAAAATCAACTGCAAAAATGTTAACACAAAATGGATACATTTAAGAAGAAAAAAAAAAACTGAAGATTTCCATGTTTAACTTTAGGTCTGAAATTTTTAAACCCTATACATATTAGAAAAGGAAATTCAATGTCACAGAAAGCAATGTATGGACAAAACTGGCAAGAGAGTACCACCTAAATTAATGAGGAGTGGGTGGATATCATGGTAAATATTATAACACGGAATGTGATTCATAATATACATTGATACATTTAAAAGAAAATTGTGGTTATCACAGGAATTGCAAAATTCTCCCCTATATGGAATTTTCATCCTGAATTTAAAGGCAAACTGTCAGGTCAAAAATCCATATGTAAGGGGCCTTTCACATCAGCGTTTCTGTCCGGATCCGGACAAAAAAAACGGTCGCACTTGAGGTACACTTGCGGTAAGCCCCATGCATTGACTATGGGGCTAGCGGCAAGTGCGGTATTGCCATGATCCGGCACTTGTGGCAGGTTTGGAAGCGCAAAATAACCGCCTTTTTTGTTCGCGGCCACACCTGCCGCAAGTCCTGAATCGCGACAATACCGCACTTGCCGCAAGCCCCATAGACAATGTATTGGGCTTGGCGCAAGTGCTGCCGTTAGGCGGCACATACGCAGATGCGTTTTTTTGTCCGGATTCGGACAAAAATGCTTATTTGAAAGAGGCCTAACTGATATCATTTTCTAATTCCTCACTCTAAATCACTAACTTTATTTATGTAGTTCCTTTATTTATATTCCCCTCCTATCTTCTGTAAACTTCAAATAATGAGATTCACTCCATCGGTCAATCACAATGAATGATCCACTTAGTTCTCTGCTGTCCGCTCCCCATATGGTGAATATGCATGTCACATACTCACACCACATCATTGCACAGGAGATCACTGGGGGAACTGTGTTCTCCTCTTTGTGGCTGCAGCCAAGAAAGAGGTGAAATACAACACAGAAACTGTCACAGCAAAATTCCTGCTTACAGAAACAGATGGAATGTAGATAAGTCAATTCGGCAATGGTTCTCCCCTCCTTGTCTTCATCAGAACAGAATCTGCTGAAACCTGACACTGCAAACAGAGGCGGGAGAAGAGAGCTGCTGAGAGGGAGTGCATAATTACATGACAGTTTATACAGCACCCCGAATATTCCTGTTTGGTGCAGAGGACTAATCCAGCAGCTCCCTGTAGGGAGTATTCAACGGTAATATTAGTATCATACTGAAAAATGACCTGACAAGTGTCCCTTTAATAAATTACAGGGTTTGAGGTATGGACAAACAATGGGCTTTGGAAAATCATGCACCTAATTGCTGATAATCAACTTAAAACCTTCTCAACATTAGAGAGTCAACTCTAACTCCCACATAATAGATTTTATCAGTACCTACAATTATGGCACCCTTTCACAACTCAAAATCAAAAAACACCATTTGGTCACGTCCAATCAATACCCATTTTAGATCTTATAGTTCAATGGGGCTCAACCATGGGAAAAATCTCACTTTATTATAAATATTTGATGGAGTGTATCCTTTAACAGAGAACTTCCTCTCTCAAAGTTAAATGGGAAAGGGATGTGGGCCCTATTAACGAGAATACTTGGCCAGATAGTCTTCAAACCACCTAAAGTCTTAATGAGCAAGGCAAAGACTCTCTCAATATTATAGGATCCATAGAGTATATAGGACGCCTGTGAGATAATATATGATGGCCTACAGGGCAGACTCCTTGTGCCACAAATGTAATGGGCAAAACGCAGGATTAATCCATGTAATGTGGTCGTCTCAGAAATTAAACACTTTCTGGCTGGAAGTTGTTAATCTAATAATGTGGCACCCTTACGGAACGGTTGCCACGGGACAAACTAGTGCACAGAGGGATTTCCACATGCAACACCTTCCACCCCAGACCTGAAAGGGGAAGCTCTACTTGCTGCCTTCAGGCAAGGTCCCCTATAAATTCAGGCCCTGGGGCAGAGTTAGGCAGTTCAGTACAGAGCAGTACTGAGGAAGACACCTGGTGAACGGAGCCACGTTAGGCCTGTACCAGAGGGAAGCCTAACCAGTGCAGGGGGCCCAAGAGTGAGGGTCGGAGGGAAGGCGAGGAACAGAGTGGGGGCAGAGGAACCATACTGGTTCACCCCAGGAAGCAACCTGGACACCGGAGTCCATGTCTGCCAGGCACTACTTAGCCCAGCAGAAAACATCGGTCAACCAAGGAGACTTCAGTCTTCTGGGAAACTTGTAGCACGATAACCACGACAGCCAGGAACCGCAGGAGAGAAAGCGGCATCCGGCAGAAGGTTCTCACCACCTGCAATACAAGTGAGAGTCACAGGGGAGGTCAGGCCAGATTCCAGACAGGCCAGGACTTAATCACACACACTAGGACGAGGAGGCGTCACAACTCACCGGGTGTGGAGATCCTGAAGTGCCTCCCGACCACCTGGAGTGTACCCTGGACGTTACATTGCATCAACATCAGTAAAAGGTACGGAAACAACTTTCAGTGTGTGTCAGTACTTATGGCCCATGATCCTGTCCAACACATAGACTGTGTCAGCACCCAACCTGCAGAGCCACCTCCCTGTGCAAAATCACTATTCTACACCACTGTCCCAGGCACCCCACTCCACCTACAGGGAGTGTTATCTTCTAGCTGCAGCATCACCATCCCCGGCGGTCTGAAAGCAGCGCCAGTATCATTACTGGGTACCGTAGGTGGAGTCACAAGACTTTCTTTAATTTTATTTTTCCCCTTTTTGCCATTTTTCAGCGACCACCAGGTCGATGGGTTTGGGCAAGCCACCCGTGACATCCCCCATTGCAACCGTCTGGAACCCCAAGGGCCCTTTATTGGGCTGTACTGAAGGAATCCAGGTAGAAGAAAGCCATAGGATAAATGTGTATGTATGGAGGGAAGATTAATTTCGGTAGACAGGGATTGTTTGTTAGCCAACCTCAAAACATGTCAGGCCTAGATACCTCTGATATATACAGGAACTTTGGACTTGATATGCCGAAGGACAGTGAAAGAAGCAAGCCTATTAATTAGGCCTAAGACTTTAATAATGGACACAGTCTGAAAATGGTCAGGATCGAGGTCATTGAATCAGTATTACTTTATGTAATTACATTGTGTGCTAAAAAAAAAAAAAAAATGTTTATCATAAAAAAAATACTCAATAAAAAAACACACACTTGTTACTATATAAAACATATGACTTGTGTATGTATTATATGCTTTACCTATTGCAATCACGAATCCTCCTCAGTAGATCCCGGAGTGCTTTATTATAATGCTTCTTATCAAGGAGGGTTACAGAAGGTGATGCCGACTGCAAAGACATTCTGGAGTCTGCCATCTAATGATCAAAATAAATAGCAAAAATCATTAAAATTAACAAAGAAGAATATACATATTGTAGTTTAAAGTGATTATCTTTTTAAAATGTAACACCAATCCCAAGGATGAGAGAAGCAAGAAAGAAAATAAAACACCTTTAATTATTTTAGCAAATCAGCACTGCACCTATGACAAGACCCTATGGCGGTGTAATACTCTTAATTAATTCCCCCCAATATGTCAAAGCACCTTCAATAGCTGTCCGGAAAAGTATCTTCTGACCACCCCATACACGTTTCACTCAAGAGTGCATGTGTCTTCAATTGTGTGTAGGGAATAAGCAGCTGCCAAAAAAGAAGAGTTGGAGTTAAACGGGTTGTTCAATCACAAAATAGTAATGATCTATCTGTCAGCTAAGTCATTGAAAGAGACGAGCGATTTCTTTCGCCCAACTATGGTACATGGTCCTGGTCATTGCACTCTGCTCGTGTGTGCGAGACCCTGGCAAATTGTCTGAGCTCCCATGTCCCAAGGTGTGGCATTTGATTCATAGGCCTGGCATGATCTGTGTGCTGCACAGTTGACATCTCGCTAATCTTGAGAATGGACTCATAAAATGTAAGAAAATTCACACAGCTACTGCTGTCCGCAGCCAGACAGCACTGACCATGGACTGGAGTTGCACAAGTGAGCCGCTCATCGCCAGTCATCAATATCAGGTCAGTGGCAGTTCAACATCCAACACTTCCACTGATGAGATTTGTCACTTGGACAGTGTGTTTCCAGCCTTTAAAGGAAACCTGTCACTAAAAAAACAACTGAATTTACTGGCAGCCATAATGCTAACCTGCAGGTAAATACCATTTTACATATATGGAGGTGTCTATGAAGATGTTCGACTGCAGGATGAAAATTAAGTGATATTCCCTGTGGCCGATTGCTGCCAGTCCTCAGAGCTGTGATCAGTCTGCACTCTCTCCAGTCCTGCTCTGGAGCATATGTACTGAGCAGAGTGCCAGTCATATAGCAGTGGGTGTGATTTTAGCATGATCACTGTGTGGTGAGCACTGACTACTCACATCCCGCTGCTCCCCACTACACCGGAAGTGAGTGGCTGGAGCGGACATATAACTACATTTTCTCCCTGAAGCCAGGCCATCACTTAGCCACACGTTTCCTACAGTAAATATCAGCAGATTACCATAATGGCTGCAGGCAAACACCAATTTCTTTAATGACAGGTAGGCATTCTGTTTGTGGGAAGCTGAGTAGTGCTGAGTGGAGCTCCTGCTAAGGCTATCGTCACACAATCGCATGTTGTCCATCCAACTAAATCAGACCTGATCATACTCTGATCAGTTTTATCAGTTTGATCAAAGTGGGATCCATTCTTAATGGATGTGAAGAATAGTAAAAAAAAAAAAAAAGGGTCATTCTGTCAGATATCATCCAACTGCAGTCCGACTTGTCTCATGAACCCATGGACATGAATGGCCGAGTGCCATCCAATTTACAAAGAAAAATCGCACATGGTGGCAATTTTTTTCTTGGACCCCTCAGTTCGAGGACAAAATATTAATTTGCCCTGTCAAATTGAAAAACATTGGTCCTTATATGATCAAGTGTTTTGTCGGATCACACTCAGAACAAAAATACGGTCATCTACACAAGTCCTAACAAGAATACTCATTAAATGTATCTTGAAGACATACTGGATCAGGGGCTGGCTGATCTTGCCCTAGGTGGCAGTCCACTTTTCCACTTTGCACAGCCAAGGGCCTAGTGATGAGCGGGGGTGGGGGGTGCTACTGGGGACAAGTGAGGACCGGGGGGGAGGGGGCACTCCTTGACTCACCTACCGGTTGGCTGCTGCCTACGCTCCAGTCCCGGGTCCCGCGGCCGCTCTCACTGTCTGGGCGGCCCTAAACTAGGACTAAACCACCGGCCTGGGGGGCAAATGCCACCCTGTTACTTGGGCCAGTCCGCTTCTGTACTGGATATGATATTATACAGACATATGACTGCTTCTTTGCTATATTTTTTTTTTATTGCTGTTATTGCTATGATGGTGATAATAGCGCTGCTTTGTCGAGTATTTGAAGGCAATAACTGATCTGCTATGGAGGTGTACAGTTGTGCTCAAAAGTTTACATACCCCAGAAGATTTTTTTGCTTTCTTGGCCTTTTTTCTGAGAATATGAATGATAATACAAAAACTTTTTTCCACTCATGGTTAGTGGTTGAGTGAAGCCATTTCTTGTCAAACCTACTGTGTATTCTCTTTTTAAATCATAATTACAACGAAAAATGTCTAAATTATCCTGATCAAAAGTATACATACCCTGGTGATTTTGGCCTGAAAACATGCACAGAAGTTGATACAAATAGGTTTGCATATAGGTTGCTAATATAGGCAACATCCTCACCTGTGACCTGTTTGCTTGTAATCAATGTGTGTGCATAAAAGCTGAGCGAGTTTCCGGGATCCAGACAGACTTTTGGCATCTTTCATCCAGCCACTGACATTTCTAGATTGTGAGCCATGGGGAAAGCAAAAGAATTGTCAATGGATCTATGGCAAAAGATAGTTGAACTGTATAAAACAGGACAATATTAGAATATGAGAGTCCTCAGTTGTTGATACCTTTTAATAGCTAACTCTTTGCTTAGTTAGCCATTAAAAGGTATCAACCACTGAGGACTCTCAGATTCTAATACTTTTCTATCTACTGGCTAACACGGTACAAACATTTTTTACCTTATTAAAACAGGAAAGGGATACAACAAGATATCCAAGGAATTGATAATGCCAGTCAGCAGTGTTCAAACTGTGAATAACAAATGAAAATCAGTTGCTCTGTAAAAACCAAACCATGATCAGGTAGACCAACAAAAATTTCAGCCACAACTGCCAGGAAAATTATTTGGGATGCAAAGAAAAACCCACAAACAACATCAGCTGAAATACAGAACTCACTGAAAATCAGCGGTGTGACTGTTTCAAGATGCACAATAAGGAGGCCCTTGAAGAAAAATAGGCTGCATTGTCGAATCACCAGAAGAAAGCCATTACTGCACAAATGTCATGTCACAAAGTATCTTGCCTACAATACGCCAAACAGCACAGAGACAAGCCTCTAAGCTTCTGGAACAAGGTAATTTGGAGTGATGAGACCAATATCAAACTTTTTACCACAACCATAAACGTTACATTCAACATGTCAACAAGGCCTATGATGAAAGGAACACCATTCCTACTGTAAAGCACAGGAGGTGAATCGCTGATGATGTGGGGTGTGTGAGCAGCAAAGGCACAGGAAACTTGGTCCATGTTGAAGGAAAAATGAATGCAGCACGTTATCAGCAAATACTGGAGGCAAATTTGCACTCGTCAGTCCAGAAAGCTGCACATGGGACGTACTTGAACGTTCCAACATGACAACGATCCAAAACACAAGGCCAAGTTGACCTGTCATTGGCTACAGAAGAACAAATTGAAGGTTCTGGAGTGGCCATCTCAGTCTCCTGACCTCATTAGCATTAAGCCACCAGAGGAGAACTCAAGCACACAGCTCATGCAAGAAAGGCCAGGAATTTACAGGAACTGGTGGCTTTTGCCAAGAAGAAGGGGCAGCTTTACCATCTGAGAAAATAAAGAGCCTCAATCACAACTATCACAAAAGACTTAATGCTGCCATTGATGTTAGAGGAGGCCATACATGGTATTAAGAACTGGGATATGTGAACTGTTTATCAGGGTCATTTTGGATGTTTTTTTGTTATAATTATGATTGAAAAAGAGAAAACACAGTAGTTTGAAAATAAATGGCTTCACCCAACCACTAACTATGAGTGGAAAAAAGGTTTTTGTGTTATAATTCATATTCTCTGAAAAAAGGCCAAAAGAACAAAAAAATCTGGTGGGAAAAGTAAACTTTTGAGCACAACTGTATGATTGCAATACATGGGCTGCTATGGTGTTACATGGTAGTGATAATGGCGGTTATGGTTGCATATGATGGCTAGAGATGAGCGAACCGTTCAAGGCCAGAGTTATGTATTCAAAGCACTCCAGTGAGCATCGTTGTGCTCGGGTACACTTGGTGCTTGGCCCACTGTGAGCCGATTGCAGAGTTTGATTGCCTCACACCAGGGGTAAAAGCAGAGTTATCACATGTAATGTATTTCTAAAATAAAAAAATGAAAAATCTCTGCCCTTCCACTCCCAGAAGTGTTTTGATTATGGCTGGCTGTATGTGGACAAAGAGCTGAACTGCCCAATCAGTGACTTCAAATGAGGTTCGGGTCAAGTTTTGGTCCCGAACAAACCTTTATAAAAGCTCCAGCTGAACCCCCAGAACCCGAACTTTCATGGGTCCACTCATCTTTAATTATGGCAAGAATGGCACAGCTATGGAGGTATGATAGCACTAATGGAACTGCTATAGACGTATGTGATAGCGATAATGGTTCTACTATGGACTAACATGATGGCAAAAATGGTGCTAATGACACTGTTATGGTGGTATATGATTGAGAGAATGGCACAGCATTGAGTGTACATGATGGCAAAAAAGGCACTGCTGTGGTGGAATACAATGGAGAGAATTGCACTATGGTGGTGATGATAGCGTTTAACTGGTGAGAATGGTGGTGCTATGGTGGTATATGATAGTGAGAATGGTGCTGCTATGATGGTATGTGCTAGCGAGAATGGTGGTATATGACAGCGAAAATGGTACTGATATGGTTGAATATGACGGTGCTTCTATGATGGTATATGATCACAAGAATGGTGCTGCTATTGTGATGTATGATGGCAAAAATGGTGCTACTATTGTGATATGAAGGGACAACGGAGATATGACAGTGAGAATGTTGCTGTTATGGTGGTATATGATGGAGAGAATGGCGCTGCTCTGGCAATATTTAATGAAGATGATGGTGCTACTATGGCAGAATATGATGGCAATGATGGTGCTCCCATGGCAATATATAACGGCACTATATGATGGCGATACATAATGGCACTATATGATGGTGCCCTATGGTGGTATATAATGGTGCTATGTGATGGTGCTCCGATGGCGGTACTTAATGGCACTACATAATGCTGCCCCTATGGTGGTATGTAATGCCACTACATGATAGCACTCCTATGGCAGTATATAATGTCACTACATGATGGTGTCCATATGGCAGAATATAATGGCGCTATATGATGGTGATGACTGTGCTCCGATGGTGGTATATAATGCCGTCAGTTGTGAAAGTATGCCTAATGGCGCTATTTGATAGTGCTCCTATGGCGGTATATAATGGTGCTCCTAAGGTGGTATCTAATGGCAGTATATAATGGTGCTTCTATGGTGGTATCTAATGGTAGTATATAGTGGTGCTATATGATGATGCTCCTTCGGCAATATATAATGCGCTATTTGGTGGTGTTCCTATGGCGGAATACAGTGTTGGCCAAAAGTATTGACACTCCTGCAATTCTGTCGGATAATACTCAGTTTCTTCCTGAAAATGATTGCAATCACAAATTCTTTGGTATTATCTTCTTCATTTAATTTGTCTTAAATGAAAAAACACAAAAGAGAATGAAGCAAAAAGCAAAACATTGATCATTTCACACAAAACTCCAAAAATGGGCCAGACAAAAGTATTGGCACCTTCAGCCTAATACTTGGTTCCACAACCTTTAGCCAAAATAACTGCGATCAACCGCTTCCGGTAACCATCAATGAGTTTCTTACAATGCTCTGCTGGAATTTTAGACCATTCTTCTTTGGCAAACTGCTCCAGGTCCCTGATATTTGAAGGGTGCCTTCTCCAAACTGCCATTTTTAGATCTCTCCACAGGTGTTCTATGGGATTCAGGTCTGGACACATTGCTTGTCACCTTAGAAGTCTCCAGTGCCTTCTCTCAAACCATTTTCTAGTGCTTTTTGAAGTGTGTTTTGGGTCATTGTCCTGCTGGAAGACCCATGACCTCTGAGGGAGACCCAGCTTTCTCACACTGGGCCCTACATTATGCTGCAAAATTTGTTGGTAGTCTTCAGACTTCATAATGCCATGCACACAGTCAAGCAGTCCAGTGCCAGAGGCAGCAAAGCAGCCCCAAAACATCAGGGAACCTCCGCCATGTTTGACTGTAGGGACCGTGTTCTTTTCTTTGAATGCCTCTTTTTTCTCTCCTGTAAACTCTATGTTGATGCTTTTGCCCAAAAAGCTCTACTTTGACCTCAGAACATTCTTCCAAAACGTTTTAGGCTTTCTCAGGTAAGTTGTGGCAAACTCCAGCCTGGCTTTTTTATGTCTCGGGGTAAGAAGTGGGGTCTTCCTGGGTCTCCTACCATACAGTCCCTTTTCATTCAGACGCCGACGGATAGTACGGGTTGACACTGTTGTACCCTCGGACTGCAGGGCAGCTTGAACTTGTTTGGATGTTAGTCGAGGTTCTGTATCCACCATCCACACAATCTTGCGTTGAAATCTCTTGTCAATTTTTCTTTTCCGTCCACATCTAGGGAGGTTAGCCACAGTGCCATGGGCTTTATACTTCTTGATGACACTGCGCACAGTAGACACAGGAACATTCAGGTCTTTGGAGATGGACTTGCAGCCTTGAGATTGCTCATGCTTCCTCACAATTTGGTTTAAGTCCTCAGACAGTTCTTTGGTCTTCTTTCTTTTCTCCATGCTCAATGTGGTACACAAAAGGACACAGGACAGAGGTTGAGTCAACTTTAATCCATGTCAACTGGCTGCAAGTGTGATTTAGTGATTGCCAACACCTGTTAGGTGCCACAGGTAAATTACAGGTGCTGTTAATTATACAAATTAGAGAAGCATCACATGATTTTTCTAACAGTGCCAATACTTTTGGACACCCCCTTTTTTATGTTTGGTGTGGAACTATATCCAATTTGGCTTTAGGACAATTCTTTTTGTGCTTTTTTCACTGAAGACAAATTAAATGAAGATGATAATACCAAAGAATTTATGATTGCAATCATTTTCAGGAAGAAACTAAGTATTATCTGACAGAATTGCAGGGGTGTCAATACTTTTGGCCAACACTGTATAATGGCACTATATGATGGTGCTCCTATGGTGGTATATAATGATGCTATATGATGGAGCTCCTATGGTGGTATATAATGGCGGTATATAATAATGATATATGATGGCGCTGATATGGCGGCATATAATGGCACTATATGATGGTGCTCCTACAGCGGTATATAATGGCGCTGTATGATGGTGCCCCTACAGCGGTATATAATGGCGCTGTATGATGGAGCTCCTATGGTGGTATATAATGGCAGTATATAATGGTGCTCCTACAGTAGTATATAATGTGCTATATGACAGATGCTCCTATGGCAGTATATAGTTCGCTATATAATGGTGCTCCTATCTCGGCATATAATGGTGCTATATGATGGTGCTCCTACGCTGGTATATAATGGCGCTATATGATGGTGCTCCTACGCTGGTATATAATGGAGGTATATGATGGTGCTATATGATGGAGCTCCTATGGTGGTATATAATGGCAATATATAATGGTGCTCCTACAGCAGTATATAATGCGCTCTGCCCTAATGTACCTGTATGATTTAGTCGTCGTTATTTATGTTCTCGTCCTTGTTCTGCCCTTACACATGTAAAGCGCCATGGAACCAATGGCGCTATATGATGGTGCCCTACGCTGGTATATAATGGCGCCTAGGATGGTGCTCCTTTCCGGGGGCATATTTAAGCCGCCCCCTATTTGGGTGGTGCCCCCACTGGGGGTATATAATGCCGCCCCCTAAAGATGGTGCTCCTCCCGGGGGGTAAACTATTGGCGCTCTATGATGGGGCTCCCCCCCTGGGGGTATAATAATGCCGCTCCCAGGGGGTGGGCTTAAGATGGAGCTCCCGGGGGGATACAAAAAATTTGGGGCTCTATGATGGACTGCTCTGGCTTTTTAATGGCGCTCTATGAGGGAAAAAGCTTTGGGGGGGTAAATTTAAAGGGGGCTCTATGATGGTGCTTTCCTGGGAGTATATAATGGGAAATCTATATGGGGGCTCCTCTGGGGGGTATATAATGGCGCCTATGATGGTGCTTCCCAATTTAACCCTTTTGGTCTCTGGGGGTATATAATGGGGCTCTATGATGGAAACTGCTCTGGCGGTATTTTAATTTGGGGCTCTATGATGGGG
>JARQOC010001386.1:0-42409 GCA_033576535.1 Allobates femoralis
TCAGGGATCTGTATTGCCGGTCTGAGGCTGATTGGCGCCCGGAGCTTCCTCACTCCGAGGTGTCCACCGCGGCGCCGGAACCGGAAGGGACCTTGTGCTTTTTGATACTCCAGTAACATTGCAGCTCTGAAAAATGGCAAAACTGGTGGCAAATGGCATCTTGGCAGCTTCACGCTTGATTTTCCTCAATTCATTGGCAGTGATTTTGCCCCTTTTTTGCCCAACACGCTTCTTGCGACCATGTTGGCTATTTGCCATAAAACGCTTGATTGTTCGGTGATCACGCTTCAAAAGTTTGGCAATTTCAAGACTGCTGCATCCCTCTGCAAGACATCTCACAATTTTGGACTTTTCAGAGCCCGTCAAATCTCTCTTCTGACCCATTTTGCCTAAGGAAAGGAAGTTGTCAATTAATTAAGCACACCTTATATACGGTGTTGATGTCATTAGACCACAACTCTCCTCGTGACAGAGATGCACATTAGCTGATTTACTTAATTGGTAGTTGGCTTTCAAGACTATACAGCTTAGAGTAAGACAACATGTATAAAAAGTATCATGTGATGAAAATACTAATTTACGGGGGCGTGTCCTAGCTGCACATGGCGCCGGACGCATAGGAAGGAGCTCCTCACATACCACCGGCTATAGCGACATCCTAACAGACAGCACAGCGGCGGTTTTACCCCCAACCTGAAGGAGAACCCCGGTGGAGGCAGGTGTGATGCCGAGACCGCGGTCCCGGAGACCCCCTGGTGACAGTAAGCTTACTGATTACTTTGAGGCTGAGAGCCGGCGATCTTCCCCTGCTAAAATGGCGGCAGCGTCCTCTCCCCAGCAGGCTTCTTCCCGCTCTCCACGCTCAAGGGAGCTGTGGGAGGGAGGGGGTGATGAGCGGACCCCTGTAACCTTGGGACCACTGAGGACTCTCCTTGGAGAACTACGATCCTCCATAATGGAGGACATGAGGGCTCTCATGGGATCCCTCAGGGAGGATGTGGGAGCCCTCACAGAAAGAACATCTCATCTGGAGACTAAGTTTGGAGACTTTGCTGCTGCTCATAACGGCTTATCAGATAGCCATGCTGCCTTAGACAGTGAAGTGGGGTCCATCTCAACCAAAATATGTCACCTAGAAGACCAGTTAAGAAAGAATAATATCAAAATCAGGGGTCTGCCAGAAATAGGAGGAGAGGAAGATCCTTATAAAACAGCAATGGACTTCCTTGTGGCTATACTACCAGATTCCCCAGAATCTGACCTGGAGATAGAAAAAGCCTTCCGGATCCCTAAACACCCAAAACTACCTGCAGAGGTTTCCCGAGACTTGCTGGTGGGTTTGCTGAGAGGGGGTGTACGTGACCGGGTGCTGCGCAGACTAAGAGCTGGGTCTGCTCTACCGGAGAAATACAGGGGAGTCACTGTTTATCAGGATCTTTGTCCGGGCACCCTCTCCAGACGACGCGACTTTGTATCAAGCTGCAAGATCCTGAGGGAAAAGGATATCTACTACAGCTGGGGATCCCCTGTGGCCCTTAACTTTAAATTTCAGGGAAAGCGTTACTCCTTCCCCTCCCCCACCCGGCTTCGCAAAACCCTAAAAGGATGGCGTCTACTCTCCCCCGGATTGAGTTCCCCCCAGATGGCTGACCGTGACGGGGGGAGTGGAGGCCCCTCGGGAAACCATGGTGATACATAAACAGTTAATATCCATCGGCAAGTCGGTGGTATAGGACTTGCTCCCTTGTTTTTGTTGCTTCCTCTGGTTGAAGCTCCGGTCTACTCCGTTAGACCGGCACGGAGTTCCTTGGGATCAGGGTTTGACCGGGAGTTCGCGCAGTGGTCTGACCCTGGTTCACGCAAGGTTCCCCGTTTCCCCCAACCTGCCCATTCTTATCTGGGCTGTATCGTTTACATTTTTGTTTGTTATTGTACTTATTGTAAAAAACAGTTTTCCCCCCTCTCCCCCTTACCTCCCCCCATATCTTAAATCTATTCCCCCCTTCTCTATACTTCTCCATCTCTACCTCCTTCTCCCCCCCCTTTTAATTAATTCTTATCCTCAGCCTTTCCTAACCCCCTTCCCACCCCTCGTATCCCTGAGCTGATTGTCCGAGGGGACCTGTCGCCATGGGTCCCCCTTCCTTCCGAATTCTCTCTCTGAATGTCAAAGGGCTGAATTCACCTGCAAAGCGTTCCTTTCTTTGGAGGGAGGTGAGATCAGCCTCCGCTGAAATCCTATGCATTCAGGAAACTCATCTTCTAAAAGAGGATAACCACAGACTCGGTGGCAGTGCTTTTCCCCATATTTTTCATGCTAATCACCCAGGAAAAAAAAAAGCAGGAGTGTCTATCTTATTGAAACAAACCCTTCAATTTCAGATGCAGGAGGTGATCTTGGACCCAGCGGGTCGATATCTCATGTTGGTTTGTGAAATAGCTGGCTCTTTATATACGATTGAAAACATTTACGCCCCGAACTCGGGACAAATCAAATTCCTCAGGTCAGTGTTCGGGAAACTCCGTGCAGTTGTGAAAGGCAAGTTAATCATCTGTGGCGATTTTAATATGGTCGTGGACGGGCGTTTGGACTCCTCCTCTACTGTACCCAGAAGAGGTGGCTCCCTGGACTACTTAGTGCGGGAGTTTCACCTGCATGATATTTGGAGGTACAATCACGTGGAGGAAAGGGATTATTCCTTCTTCTCCAGCGTGCATGGTACTTACTCCAGAATTGACCTGTTCCTGGTCAATGACGCGACTCTTGAGACCTGTGTGGCCTCGGAGATCGGAGTCATCAGTTGGTCTGACCATGCTCCGGTCACCTTGGAGCTTGGCTTGGGATCTGGAGGAGGAGTGTCTCGGCGATGGCGCCTCAGACCGGGTCTCATTGTGAGTCCTGAAGCGCGTAATGACATCGAGAGCAAGATTCAAGAATACTTTGCTCTCAATGATAATCAAGGGGTCCCAGATGACTCATTATGGTACGCACATAAGGCTGTATTGAGGGGCCTCCTTTTGCAAAAAGCAGCTTTTGAAAAAAAAAGTAGAGACCGTCTCAGACAGGACTGGCTGGATGAGATCAGGACTCTTGAAAACATTAATAAAATCTCCCCAAGCGCCTCCCTTCTTTCCCGAATTCTGACCTTGAGAACTAATCTGAGAGCGTTACTGCTCAGGCAACATGAGATCGGCCTGCGGAAAATGAAAACCAGGTACTATGCGGCAGGGGATAGAGCAGGTAAGCTCTTGGCCAATAGACTCAAAAAAAGAGATATCAAAACAATGACTGTCTCCATGAGGGACGGAAAGGGAGAAATCGTTTGTGACCCAACTAAAATTGTAGAAGTCTTTGCATCTTATTACGAAAACTTGTATAATTTAAAAAAGGATGTGACGACTCCTCAGCCTAATCTAGACAGCGTAAGGTCATTCCTGGGAGGCCTCCGTCTTCCTGAGGTGTCTCCGGAGGTTCTGCAAAATCTAAACAGACCTTTTACGCAATTGGAAATTAAGAATGTAATCTCATCGTTGAAAGATAATTCTGCACCTGGCCCGGATGGGTTTATAAATGAGTATTACAAATCTTTTGCAGGGCCTCTGGAGCCTTACCACCTCCGCCTATTCAACATTTGGCAATTTAGGGGCACTATCCCAGGGGAAGCTCTGGAGGCCACCATAACGACAATCCCTAAACCAGGCAAAACTCCAGACCGTCCAGAGAGTTACCGTCCCATTTCTCTCCTAAATACTGACATCAAAATTTTTTCAAAACTACTGGCGACTAGACTGGGAGAGGTAATCCCCTCCCTTGTCCACCCTGACCAGGTGGGATTTGTGCAGGGGAGAGAGGCCCGGGATGGGACGAGAAGGATGCTAGACTTGATAAAGGTGGTGGAGAGGAAGGGTGCCCCCGGCGTATTCCTGTCTTTGGATGCAGAGAAAGCGTTTGATAGGGTACACTGGGGGTACCTCCGGGAGGTCCTCTCCTCCTTTGGTTTTTCAGGCCCTATCCTGTCCGCAGGCCTTAGTCTGTATACTCACCCTTGTGCCAGGGTGTTTTCTGCAGGCGTCCTGTCTCAGGCATTCTCGATCACAAATGGTACGCGGCAGGGCTGCCCTCTCTCCCCCTCGATCTTCGCCCTCATGATGGAGCCACTGGCGGTCTCCCTCCGTGGAGATGATTCTATTGAGGGGATATCAGTCGGGGGGGAGAGACATGTGGTAGGCCTGTACGCGGATGATGTCATCATTTCCACCTTGAGCCCCACTTCCTCCCTCCCGGGGATAATGGGAGCCCTTAACAAGTTTGCTGAAATCTCTTACTATAAGTTAAACACGAACAAATCAATGGTCCTCCCTGTCCATGTCTCCGTGGAGGAGGGGGCCCGTCTTAAGAAGATCTATCCCTTTGAGTGGTGCCCTTTGGGTATTCCATACTTAGGGGTTTTCCTCTGCCCCTCGGACAGATAGCCGCTCAGAACATCCTCAAATTGATGGATGGCCTACATCGGGCCCTCGAGGCGTTCCCCCTTGCCTCCATGACGTGGATAGCCAGGATTCAGGCAGTAAGAATGCTTTGGCTCCCGAAGATAATTTATATCTTTCGGTGCCTCCCGATCAGGTACCCAATGGGACTGATCTCAAAACTTCAATCCTTAATCAACAAATTTGTATGGGCAGGCAAGCCAGCTAGAGTAGAGAAGGTGATTATGTACTTAAAACTCCATAAGGGAGGCATGGGAATTTCCGATGAAATGTCCTACCTTAAAGCAATCATCTTGGAGGGGGCGAGGTCCTGGTGGCGGGAGGAAGTTTGTGATGGTTGGTGTCAGATAGAAAGGGAGGAATCCATGGGTGACTCTCTGAAATTGCTTTTGGTAGCAGAATCCCTGGGCGCACTGCCCCGACGCGACATGCTGCTCACAGTCAGGGCCCTGCTGGGTCTGTGGGGGAGCTTCGCGGGGAGTTGGACTAAGCTGCCTGTTTCGGAGGTGTCTCTGGAGGCCTTCCGCTTGCCTATCCCCTCGCTGAACCTCTCTTGTTGGACGAGGGGGGGTGTTGGCTCTCTGGGCGACCTCTGTGAAGATAGTCACCTGTTGTCACTTAAAGACTTTCTAGTCAAGTACCCCTCCATGAGTAATACCTTTTTTCAATATTGTCAGGTAACACACTTCCTTCTATCTAAGACATGTCGGAGAGACCTCAAAACACCTGAGATCTCTCCCCTGTGCCGTTTTGTGGGGTCAGACCCTAAAGCTATGAAAGGTATACCCCTCCTATACGGAGAGTTTCTGGAAATTTCGACTCTGACTAAGCTTGGTTATATGGGAAAGTGGGAAGAGGACTTAGACTTTAAAGCGGAGCCTGAGGATTGGAGGGAGCGGTTAATTGTGTAGTCAAGGCTTCCAACTGCATCAATCATGTGGAGCTCCTCAAGAAAATTCACCTAAGATGGCATATTTCCCCAGTAAAGTTAGCAAAGTTCACCGACGAAGGCTCTTCCCTGTGTTGGAGAAACTGTGGTAAGAGGGGAGATCTGGCCCATATGTGGTGGGCTTGCCCCAGGCTGTCGCCTTTTTGGCTCATGGTCTCGAGTCTGCTGGAAACCCTCACGGGGATCAAGTCACTCCTGACGCCTCAGCTGGCAGTTCTCCACCTGGGGATAGAGGGCCTTCCTCCGGTTCTTAGACATCTTATTACATATGTATTGACAGCTGCGAGAAGCTGTGTGGCAGCCAGATGGAAGGCTGACTCTCCTCCCTCCATGTCCCATCTGACAGATAAACTGAATTCTATCTTCTGCTTTGAATACTATTTGGCCATGGACGGACCCACGAGAAGATATGTGGCTGAAGCCTGGGATATCTGGGCTAGCCATCCTTTGGCGATTCAAGTTCCCTTCTGAGTTTGGAGAAGGGTCGAGGCAAGCTAGCTCTAAACGGTACGGATCATCAGCTCAGGGATCCTCCCCCTCCCCACTTCCCTCTTTTGGCTTTCCTTTTAGTCCTCTCCCTTATATATAATCTACTTCCGCTCTTCTATGCCCCCCCCCCATCTCCACTGGTTTTCCTCTCCCTCCTTGGTACTTCCAGTTCCGACCTATCCAATTCCCTCCCCCCCTAATTCTCCTATCTATTTTCCCCTCTATAAGGTCCTCTAAATCTCGTGAATGTATCAATCGCACATTGATTTCACGGCGGAATTATGGTTAGTGGGACTCGGATTGGACATTGGATCTATAAGTTTCTGAGACTGTTTCGGCTCCCCAACGCCCCTTTGGGGGTTCCTAACTGAGTATAATGTATGTGTACATAAGCACACTCTCATGTCTCCTAACCATTCCTTTGGGCAACATACCATACATTGTGGATAGACTGGACTTACGTATCCACCCTGTTTTTTCCCCCTTATCTTCCCTGCTCCATCCCTCCGCCCTTCAGCATGCTCCCCCCTATCCCGACCCATTCTGAGTAATCATTGGGTCCTCCCCCTGATGTTATTAATGTTGTTTGCAATTTCTGTGATGAAAACTTAATAATAATAAAAATTATTGATGACAAAATACTAATTTGCCTAATAATTCGGCAAACGGTGTACGAGGATGTTGTCCTTAGCAATATCTGAATATCCATTACAGCAGCACAATGCTTATTAAGACATCAGAATGAGAGAAACAGGCAAGTGGCTGCAGGTCTGGCATACGCTCAGCAGAAAATATTAGCATAGCACCCCAAGGCTATGTGTCCACCCAGCAGGTTTGATTGCAGAATTTCTACACCAAATCTGCATCTTCTGGCAGGAAAAATACTGCTGCAATAACCTGAGCTTTTGCTGCAATTTGGTGCATTTTTTGGTGCATTTTGCCATGCATTTTTGCCGGCGTTTTGCTAATAAAGTCTAGAGATGGGTGAACCTGCAGGTGTTTGGGTTCACTGAATCCGGCCGACTTAAAAAAAGTCTAGTTTTGGGACTGACTTGACCTGTACTAGAGTTCGGACCCCGAACCACAAACGGGTTTATGAACCCGAACTAAATGGTGGCTAGGGAGCTGGAAAAAGAATCAAAATGGGGATTAAAGTGTTAAATCATGTTTAACCAGTCTCCCCAGTGCTGTTTGAGCTGCTCTCACACTACTTCCGGGTCAGCTCATTAAAGGGGTTGTGCGGGCTTTATATAAAATCTCTGTGTGTATCCAGGCTGCAAAATGCTGACAGTTTGTAATTTATACCCTGTCAACATTTTGCAGGGTTACCTAGAAATCACCTTTCTGCGTATGTAGAGGAGCAGCCTCAGCTACCAACCAGTGACTGTTTGTTTTGGACCTTGGGTGTAAAATTGCACGCCCCAGACTCCAGCATGCTACACCCCAGTCTCCAGCATGCCCAGACACTCCAGACTCCATTCACCTATGTAAACTGATAGAACCGCATTGCACTGAGCATTCATCTTCTCCTCTGATACACTATGCCACATCCGCAGCTCTAAGAAGATGACCACTCTCAGTGCTGCCATGTGTGCTCACCTCCTCCACGCTGATGTGAAACTCACAGCCGCCCTGCCCCCTCTCTGCAGTGAGATGCTCATTAATTCTGCTTCACAGAGGGGACAAAGCAGCTGTGAGGTTTGCATCAGCGCAGGCACAGGGGAAAGAAATGACTGATTCTATCAGTTTACATAGGGGAATGGAGTCTGTATCTGTAGTGGCTGGAGACTGGGGGTGGGTGAGGGCAGGAATGCTGGAGTCTGGGAAGGGCTTGTAGGAGAGTGGGTGTAAACTACAAGTAGTGATATTTACGCCTGATTTCCAAAACAAGCATGCATTTAGTCAATGGCTGAGGCTGCTTCTCCACCACATACGCAGAAAGGTGATATCTAGGTAACCCTGCAAAACGCTGAAAGGGTGTAAATTAAAAACTGTTAAGGTACAGTTACACACAGAGATATATTGCTTGCAACTCACTGGTTGCAGTGAAATCATAGACACATTGTTCTATTTTGTTGCCGTGTACAAAATGGAACAAAGTGTCCATGATTTCACTGCAACCAGTGAGTTGCAAGCAATATATCTCTGTGTGTAACGGTACCTTCAGCATTTTGCAGCCTAGATACACACAGAGATTTTATAAAAAACCCAGACAACTCCTTTAAACCTAATTTATATTAACTCTGCCCACTCTTTGTGACAGCAGCTGTGATTGGCTGCCTGGCTTCACAGTGGCTCTCTGTGTCCCACGAGTGTAAAAGTAAATAATAAAAAGAAATGGTGTGGGGTCCCCCTCAATTTTGATAGTCAGCCAAGATAAAGCACATGGCTTAGTGTTGTTGTTCTCAACTTGGGAGGTTCATAATTATTGGGCCCCCAGGCTAAGAATAGCAGCACGCAGCTGTCCCAGAAATGACACGTCAATTAGATGTGCCATTCCTGGCACTTTAACTGGCTCTTCCCAATTGCCATGGTGCAGTGGCAATTGGGAAGAGTCACTTTGATGTCACCCCTCAATGCAAGGCCTGGATGTATCAGAAAAATTACAAAAAAACATGCTTTTTTCAAACAAATTTTAGGTAAAATCTCACCCTCTTTATCAATTTAGAATGGGTGCCTCATAATGTGGTATATATTGGACTACCACTAGTATGGATCAGTCGCACAATATTGATCAAACAAAGAAAGGAAATTGTGACACAAGATCCACTTTAGTTGCAAAATAGAAAATTCTTTATTGGGACCAGGTAAAGTGCATGCGTGCTCAGTTTCAGGTCAGAAAAAATGTGCATGTTTATATAGGGCGAGAGAATTTATATTGTATGTCCAGAATAACAATAGTACCTGTACAACATTACATACATTGCATAAATGGCTTGATAGCTTCATATAAAATTAGGGTATGTCTGGCACCATTGACATCTTAAAGGGGTAATGCTAATTCACCAAATAAAGGTCTGCTTAAAGACAAAATGTATTGTGCCATGTATATGTAGATGGTGATATTCTCCTGTGGTTATAAGAATATACTCATATATAGCCACTATATATGTTTAAAATCTAACCCTTGCTGTAATCCTTGATTTTAAGTATGACATTTATGTATGACGTATCATTGGTATATATGCATTATTGATGGTCATGTTTTCCTGTGCTTATAGGAATGCACATATATATGGCTATTATATGTTTAAGGTCAAACCATTGCTATATTTTTTGCCATGTATACATTAGAATATGGATGGTAATATTCTTTGTGGTTATAAGAGTATTTTTAGATACAGTCACGGTATGTCTAACCATAGCTGAAACATTAACCCCTTCATGACCCAGCCTATTTTAGCCTTACTAACCTTTCCATTTTTTGCAATTCTGACCAGTGTCCCTTTATGAACTAATAACTCTAGAACGCTTCAACGAATCCTAGCAATTCTGAGCTTATTTTTTCGTGACATATTGAGCTTCATGTTAGTGGTAAATTTAGGTCGATAATTTTTGCGTTTATTTGTGAAAAAATAAAAAATTTGGCAAAAATGTTGAAAATCTCACAATTTTCAAATTTTGAATTTTTATTCTGCTAAACCAAAGAGTTATGTGAAACAACATACCGTATATACTCGTGTATAAGCCGACCCGTGTATAAGCCGACCCCCCTACTTTTGCCCCCAAAACCTGGGAAAATTTATTGACTCGTGTATAAGCCGAGGGTGGACCCCAGCACAGGTATACAGCCCCCAGCAGTGTGGTATACAGCAGCCTCCCCAGTGGTATATACAGGCCCCAGCAGTGTTACAGCAGCAGCCCCAGTGGTATATACAGCAGCAGCCCCAGTGGTAGTATACAGCAGCCCCAGAGGTATATACAGCAGCCCCAGTGGTAGTATACAGCAGCAGCCCCAGTGGTAGTATACAGCAGCAGCCCCAGTGGTAGTATACAGCAGCAGCCCCAGTGGTAGTATACACGCAGCCCCAGTAGTAGTATACAGCCCCAGTGGTAGTATGTAGCCCCAGTGGTAGTATATATACAGCCCCAGTGGTAGTATATAGCCCCAGTGGTAGTATATAGCCCCAGTAGTAGTATACAGCCCCAGTGGTAGTATATAGCCCCAGTGGTAGTATATATACAGCCCCAGTGGTAGTATATAGCCCCAGTGGTAGTATATAGACCCAGTGGTAGTATATAGCCCCAGTGGTAGTATACAGGGCCCCAGCAGGGCCCCCCTCATAATTTGGCGCCCCCACCTCAGTTTCTGGGCCCCCCCGCATGCAGCGCTGCACATATACATTACGTGTCTAGCAGCTGTTACCCTCCGGTGGCAGATCGCGGCTCCCGGCTCCGGGCTCCATCTTCCTCGCTGTCTTCCTGCTTTGTGACCGGCGCGATGACGTCATCGCACCGGTCACAAAGCAGGAAGACAGCGAGGAAGATGGAGCCCGGAGCCGGGAGCCGCGATCTGCCACCGGAGGGTAACAGCTGCTAGACACGTAATGTATATGTGCAGCGCTGCATGCGGGGGGGCCCAGAAACTGAGGTGGGGCGCCAAACTTTGAGGGGGGCCGTATGACTCGCGTATAAGCCGAGGGGGGGACTTTTCAGCCCAATTTTTGGGCTGAAAAACTCGGCTTATACGCGAGTATATACGGTAGTTAATAAATAACATTTACCACATGTCTACTTTACATCAGCACAGTTTTGGAAAAAAAAACATTTTTTTGTTAGGAAGTTATAAGGGTTCAAAGTTCATCAGCAATTTTTAATTTTTTCAGCAAAACTTACAAAACCATTTTTTTTAGTGACCACATCACATTTGAAGTCCCTTTGAGGGGTGTACATGACAGAAAACACCCAAAAGTGACACCATTCCAAAAAAAGCTACTCAAAACTACAGTCAAGAAGATTATTAACCCTTCAGGTGCTTCACAGGAACTAAAGCAACGTGAAAGGAAAAAATGGACATTTTAATTTTTCTAATAAAAATGTTCTTTTAGCCTCAATTCTTTCATTTTCACATGGGCAACAGGAAAAAATGGATCCTAAAATTTGTTGGGCAATTTCACCTGAGTACACCGATACCTCATATGTAGTCATAAATGGCTGTTTGGGCTCACGGCAAGGCTCTGAAGGGAAGGAGCACAATTTGACTTTTGGAGCTAATTTCCATTCAAAAAATAAAATTGCGCTCCTTAACTCCTGAGCCCTGCCGTGCGCCCAAACAGTGGTTTACGACCACATGTGAGGTATCGGTCAACTCAGAAGAAATTGCCCAACAAATTTTAGATGCATTTTATCCTGTTGCCCATGTGAAAATGAAAACATTTAGGCTAAAAGAAAATGTTTGTGAAAAAAAAGTACTTTTTCATTTTTACGGAACAATTTGTGAAGCACCTGGAGGTTCAAAGTGCTCACCACCCATCTACATAAGTTCCCTGGGGGGGTCTAGTTTCCAAAATGGGGTCACTTGTGGAGGAGCTCCAATGTTTAGGCACACAGGGGCTCTCCAAACGCGACATGGTGTCCGCTAACAATTTGAGCTGATTTTCCATTCAAATTGTTAGCGGACACCATGTCGCGTTTGGAGAACCCCTGTGTGCCTAAACATTGGAGCTCCCCCACAAGTAACCCCATTTTGGAAACTAGACTCCCCAGGGAACTTATCTAGATCAGTGGTGAGCATTTTATACCCCCAAGTGCTTCACAAATGAATCCGTAAAAATGAAAAAAGAAAATGTTTGTGGAAAAAAAAAGTACATTTTAATTTTTATGGATCAAATTGTGAAGCACCTGGAGGTTCAAAGTGCTCACTATGCATCTAGATAAGTTCCTTGGGGGGTCTAGTTTCCAGAATGGGGTCACTTTTAGGGGAGTTCCAATGTTTAGGCACACAGGGGCTCTCCAAACGTGATATGGTGTCCGCTAACAATTTGAATGGAAAATCAGCTCAAATTGTTAGGGCCACTTTACACACACCAACTTCTGAGTCCAACTTCTGAACAGATCTCTGGTTGCAGTGAAATCATGGACATATTGCTCCATTTTGTGGCTGTGTACAAATGGAACAATGTCTCCATGATTTCATTGCAACCAGAGATCTGTTCAGAAGTTGGACACAGAAGTTTGTGTGTGTAAAGTGGCCCTTAGCGGACACCATGTCGTGTTTGGAGAGCCCCTGTGTGCCTAAGCATTGGAGCTCCCCCACAAGTGACCCCATTTTGGAAACTAGACCTCCCAGGGAACTTATCTAGATGGGTGGTGAGCATTTTGAACTCCCAAGTGCTTCACAAATTAATCCAAAAAAAATGAAAAAAGAAAATGTTTGTGGAAAAAAAATGCACTTTTTCATTTTATGGATCAATTTGTGAAGCACCTGGGGGTTCAAAGTGCTCACTATGCATCTAGATAAGTTCCTTGGGAGGTCTAATTTCCAAAATGGGGACACTTGTGAGGGAGCTCCAATATTTAGGCACACAGGGGCTCTCCAAACGCGACATGGTGTCCGCTAACAATTTGAGCTGATTTTCCATTCAAATTGTTAGCGGACACCATGTCGCGTTTGGAGAGCCCCTATGTGCCTAAACATTGGAGCTCCCCCACAAGTGACCCCATTTTGGAAACTGAACCCCCCAAGGAACGTATCTAGATGCATAGTGTGCACTTTGAACCTCCAGGTGCTTCACAAATTGATCCGTAAAAATGAAAAAAGAAAATTTGTGTGAAAAAAAAGTACATTTTCCTTATTACGGATCAATTTGTGAAGCACCTGGGGGTTCACAGTGCTCACTATGCATCTAGATAGGTTCCTTGGGGGGTCTAGTTTCCAAAATGGGGTCACTTGTGAGGGAGCTCCAATGTTTAGCACACATGGGCTCTCCTTACGCGACTTGGTGTCTGCTAATAATTCCAATTGTTAGCGGACAGCATGTTGCATATGGAGAGCCCCTGTGTGCCTAAACATTGGAGCTCCCCTACAAGTGACCCCATTTTAGAAACTAGATCCCTTAAGGAACCTATCTAGATGCATAGTGAGAACTTTGAACCCCCAGGTGCTTCACAAATTGATTCGTAAAATGAAAAAGTACTTTTATTTTCCACAAAAAGTTTCTTTTTTCATTTTTACGGACCAATTTGTGAAGCACCAGGGGGTTCAAAGTGCTCACTATGCATGAAGATATGTTCCTTGGGGGGGGGTCTAGTTTCCAACACAGGGTCACTTGTGGGGGAGCTCCAATGTTTAGGCACACAGGGGCTCTCCAGATGCGACACGGTGTCCGCTAACAATTGGAGCCAATATTCCAATCAACTTGTTAGCGGACACCGTGTCGTGTATGGAGAGCCCGTGTGCCACCAGCACAAGGGCAACTGGAAGAGTTGGGGTACAGAACCAGAAAATGGCGCCGCTAATGAATGTACTATTTTCTGAGGTGGCTGTGGGTTGCAATTTGCAGTGTAGGGGGCCAAGAACGTTTGGGTCTCTCCACACTGAGGATTCCAGCCCGCCAGCTGCCAAGTTGTACCTGGCTGGCAACCAAAAATATAGCAACGCCCCATGTCATTTTAGTTGTAGAATAAAAAAAAATGACATGGGGCTTTGCCATATTTTTGGTCCAGCCAGGTACAACTTGGCAGCTACGGACTGCCACCAGCTGCCTCGTTGTACCTGGCTGGCAACCAAAAATACAGTGAAGCCCATTTTCTTTTAGTTCTAGAACTAATTCTAGAGAAAATAAATTACGTGGGGCTCCGCCATATTTTTGGTCCAGCCAGGTACAACTTAGCAGCACACGGACTGCCACCAGCCCCCAGCTGCCTCGTTGTACCTGGCTGGCAACCAAAAATACAGTGAAGCCCATTTTTTTTTAGTTCTAGAACTAATTCAAGAAAAAAAAATTACGTGGGGCGCCGCCATATTTTTGGTCCAGCCAGGTACAACTTAGCAGCTACGGATTGCCACCAGTCCCCAGCTGCCTTGTTGTACCTGGCTGGCAACCATAAATACAGCGAAGCCAATTTTTAATTTTTTTTATTTCTAGAACTTAATTCTAAAATAAAAAATGATATAGGGCTCCGCCATATTTTTGGTCCAGCCAGGTACAACTAGGCAGCTGGGGGCTGGAATCCTCAGCATGGAGAGGCCAAAGTGTTCTGGGCCCCCCATGCTGCGAATTGCAGCCCGCAGCCGCCCCAGAAAATGGTGCATTCATTGAAGCGCCATTTTCTGGCACTGTACCCAGACTCTTCCAGTTGCCCTGGTGCCAGTGGCAAACTGGGTAATAAAGGGGTTAATGCCAGCTTTTTTATTGTCAGCTGGCACTAAGCCCGAGATTCATAATGTCGGGCCAATGTTAGACCCGGCCACTAGGAATCTCTGGTAAATAGTCAAAAAAATACACCACACAGAGAAAAATCTTTTTATTTGAAAAAAAAAAACACAAACAAAATTCGGACTCCATCTTTATTATAAAGATCCGACGTAGTCCACAACGAAGGTCCCACGACGCTCGATCGCCTCTGCTACATCCAGAGACTGCAGCAAGGGATCAAGTGTCCTCTTGTTGTAGTCTCTGGGGTCAGAGTCATGGTGCACGGTACGGCAGATCATTGCCATACAGTGCACCATCACTGACCCCAGTGACTACAACAAGAGGACACTTGATCCCTTGTTGTAGTCTCTGGGGTCACAGTCATGAAGCACGGTACGGCAGATAATTGCCATACAGTGCTTCATGACTGTGACCCCAGAGACTACAACAAGGGATCAAGTGTCCTCTTGTTGTAGTCACTGGGGTCAGTCATGGTGCACTGTATGGCAATGATCTGCCGTACTGTGCACCATGACTCTGACCCCAGAGACTAAAATAAGAAGATACTTGATCCCTTGTTGTAGTCTCTGGGGTCACAGTCATGAAACACGGTACGGCAGATAATTGCCTTACAGTTCTTCATGACTGTGACCCCAGAGACTACAACAAGGGATCAAGTGTCCTCTTGTTGTAGTCACTCGGGTCAGTCATGGTGCACTGTATGGCAATGATCTGCTTTACCGTGCACCATGACTCAGACCCCAGAGACTACAACAAGAGGACACTTGATCCCTTGTTGCACCCATGCGCCCATCCATCCACCCATGCACCCATCCATCCATGCATACATGCACGCAACCATGCGCCCATCCATCCACGCACCCATGCGCCCATCCATCCACCCATGAACCCATCCATCCACGCACCCATACGCCCATCCATCCACCCATGCATGCACACATGCGCCCATCCATCCACACACCCATCCATCCACACACCCATCCATCTTTGCACCCATGCACGCACCCATCCATTCAGCCATGCACCCATCCATCCACACACCCATGCTCCCATCCATCCACCCATGCACGCACCCATCCACGCACCCATCCATCTTTTCACCCATGCACCCATGCACGCACCCATGCACCCATCCATCCACCCATGCACCCATCTATCCACCCATGTACACATACACACACACACATACATACATACTTACCTCTCGCTCAAGATCCTCCGGTGAGGAGGAGGAGCCTGGGAGAAGAGGAGGAGCGCCACACCGAGGAGCAGCGGCACCACGGAGGACGACGGAGGACGGGTGAGAGGGGACAAGGGGGGAGAGTGGATTGTGGACAGAGGGGGGATCCGAGGCAGGAGGATTGAGGGGTACTAGGCACCCGCCGGCGCGCGCTGGCCTGTGCCGGTGCCAGACTGCGCCGGTGCCTGCACCAGCGCCTGCGCCAGCATGCGGAAGGGGGGCACAGAGGATATCGGTGGTGGGTGGGTTGCAGCCAGGGAAGGAACGGGGGGGTTAACTTGGAGTGGGAGGGGGCTGAGGAGGGGGAGGGCACCCGCGCACCCACCCCTCCAAACCTGATTGAAGAAGTCCAATCTGATTTGGAGGGGTGAATCGCTCTGATTGGTAGTTCAGTTTAAACTGCTAATCGGAGCGAATTCAGCCACGGGGGAGGGGGGGGAGGAACCACCCCCCAGGACAAAGTGCAAGTCCTCATGATCCCGTGGCACCAGTGACATGTCACCGGCCCCGATCACCGGAGCCACGGGAACGCGATCCTGCCATGACGTCGTGGGACGTCACAGGTCGGGAAGGCACAGACTTCTATGACGTCCCGCGACGTAATAGGTCGGGAAGGGGTTAGTAGAGTGTTCCGGGATCTATGATTGTTTCGAAAAAAATCATTGCATGTGGTTTTGCCTACAGCTTCTGACGCCGGACGCAGCTGTGCCTCGGGGTTAGCAATGCTGCTAGGCGTTTCTATGGGCGGGCGAGTCACGGGTCATGTGATCCCTGTCTCTGGCCTCCTATGACGCCGGATGGTGATGCGGCCATCGATAATAGGCCCTGCCAGGCGACGCGTCATGATGGGGTTGTGTTGGCAAAGTCTGATTGGTCAATGGACACTTTTAAACCCTCCATCACATCCACTATTCATGCCCCCTGATGAAGGAAAAGCCGATATGCGCATTGATGCGCACGGTGTGCATGAATGAGGTGTAGTTGGACCAATTGTGCAGGCCAAAAGGTAAAATCGATAGCTAATTGCTCAATATAAATTGACAAACTGTCTATGTTATGACTTTTTGGTGTGACCAATAATGGCTCAATATAGCAGTGGGTAATTGTGATCTTAATAGGTCCATACTGCTGACTGCCTCACATGCTAATATTCCAGCATGATACACAATTGTGTTGGCTAGTAGGTTGAGCAAGTGATATAAACAGGTCTACACTGCAGTTAGTCCTCTAAATCGATAGTCCTGTATATCTCTCAGTATATGTGAAGGGTGTCCCATCAAGCATCATAAACAGCTATAATCACCTAGTCTATGTTAGATCCACTTGAAATTAAGGTGGTTAAACACAATATATGAATCTATGAATCAGTGAATCAGCCAAATAAAGAAATGATGATTAAATCATAGCAGTGTGGTAGAAAAATATATTACAATCTGATAGTCCTCAGTAGTTTATACCTCTTAATGGCTAACTGAAAAGATGGTAAACATAGCAAGCTTTCGGGACACTGTGGCCCCTTCGTCAGGCTGGTAATGACACAAATTTTGAAGACACATACATATATACATAAGCAAATGAAAGAAGAAAAAAAAAAAGAAGAAAAGCAGTGTTATATGCTGTGGGGGGTATGACAGGTGACGCAAAGCAAAATAGGGTTAGGGTGGGGTGGAGGAGCAGGGACAGAGAAACCAGATTTCTAAGATACTTACATAAAATCCCATGAATCCATGTGAAGCATTTAGCCCTGTTTTGAATGTGTCAAAGGTTGTTATCAATTTGTATTCCCAAATTCTTCTCTCTCTCTGAGATTTGAAGTTACTTTTTAAAGGGAACCTGCTACCCCAAATCACTTTCCTAACCTATTAATACCTGTCCCTGCAGCCTTACAATACTTTCTATTTTACTAACGTATGAGTACAATAAAGTAGTTTTCAAACTCACAAAATCTGTGACAGTGGGGCGTTCCTCCAGGCGTTTGTGATGGTTAGGCAGTTCCCCTGTGCCGCGCTACCCCTGCCTCGCCGCTCTATTATGCCCTAATGGGCGTCATTACAGCCTGCATAGCGCAGGCATGATTACATTCTTGCGCCGGCAACGTCACTGCTGCGACGCGGTCATGTGACGCCGACATCACGTTACTTCCGGTCGCACACAGGCAGATTTCAGCATGCAATCTGCGCATGCGCGAAGTCTGCCTGTGTGAGACCTTCCACTGGAAGTGACGCGTCCTGGCGTCACATGACTGCGTCGCAGCGGTGATGTTGCCGGCGCGAGAATGTAATCGTGTCCGCGCTATGCAGGCTATAATGACGCCCATTAGGGCGTAATAGATTGGCGAGGCAGGGGAGGCGCGGCACAGTGGACCCGCCTACCCGTCACAAACGAAGCGAGGAACGCCCCGCTGTCACGGATTTTGTGAGTTTGAAAACTACTTTATTGTACTCATATATTAGTAAAATAGGTCAGACAGGGATGTGTTAAAAAGTATTGTAAGTAGTGATGGGCGAGTCCTAAATTACTCGGAATCGCTTGACTCTAGCGAGTCCGAGCCTGGGACTCGCTACTCGTTGCGAGTCTAGCGAGTCCAATGTTAATGAATGGGGAAGCGAGTAATAGCGAGTAGTGTGCGATTTACAAATCACAGATGTGTCTCGGAAGCTTCAGCCTGAAGCAATCCTAGTTTTGTCAGAGACTCTGACAAAACTAGGATTGCCATTGATTTGCATTGGACTCGTTTACTGTGCAAGTAATCGCTGGGAAACTCGCACAGATAAGAGTCCGGCTGTCTGCTCTGTGTGCTGGCTGCCGCAGCTCCAGGGTCCTAGAGCCCGCCTGCTGCCTGATGTAGCAGAACTGAGATTGTTCTCAGTCTGCTCATTCCCTGTGCATAGACATCTATATCTATGCAAAGGGATGTAGCAGAGAGGACATCGCGTTTTGGACTGCGTCGGACGGAAGAGGATTTTTTAAATTAAAGATGGAGTCCCTAATGGCTTTTTTTTTAAATTTCTAATAAAAATTTTTCTCTGTGTTGTGTTTTTTTAACCCTTTATTGGAGATTCTTAGTGGCTGGGTCAAACGTGGCCTGACATTAAGAATCTCGGGCTTAATACCAGCTTGTATAACAAAGCTGGTATTAACCCCTTTATTACCCAGCGTGCCACCGCCACCAGGGCCGCTGGAAGAGCGGGGTTCAGTGCCAGAGGATGGCGCTTCAAAGAATGCACCATCTTCTGGGGTGGCTGCGGGCTGCAATTTGCAGCGGGGGGTGCCCAGAAAGCTTGGGCATCCCTGCGCTGCGGATTCCAGCCCCCAGCTGCTTAGCTGTACCTGGCTAGACATAGAAATTGCGCGGAGCCCCACGCATTTTTTTTTAATTATTTCATGAAATTCATGAAATAATAAAAAAAAAGGGCTCCCCTATATTCTTGTGTCTGGCCAGGTACAAATAGGCACCTGGGGGTTGGGGGCAGCCCGTCGCTGCCTGCTGGATCCGGCTGGTTCCAGAAATACGGCGAAGCCCATGTAATTTTTTTTCTGAAAAATCAATAAAACAATCCTAAAAAAGGGACTGCATCTTTATTAACCCCTCGCCCATGGTCCAGGGGTTAATAAAGATGCAGTCCCTATTATTTACATTGTTTTATGGATTTGTCAGAAAAAAATTTCGCGTGGGCTTCGCCGTATTTCTGGAACCAGCCGGATCCAGCAGGCAGCGACGGGCTGCCCCCAACCCCCAGGTGCCTATTTGTGCCTGGCCGGACACAAGAATATAGGGGAGCCCTTTTTTTAAATTATTTCATGAATTTCATGAAATAATAAAAAAAAAATGCGTGGGGCTCCGCGCAATTTCTATGTCTAGCCAGGTACAGCTAAGCAGCTGGGGGCTGGAATCCGCAGCGCAGGGAGACCCAAGCTTTCTGGGCACCCCCCGCTGCAAATTGCAGCCCACAGCCGCCCCAGAAGATGGCGCGTTCATTGAAGCACCATCCTCTGGCACTGAACCCCGCTCTTCCAGCGGCCCTGGTGGCGGTGGCACGCTGGGTAATAAAGGGGTTAATACCAGCTTTGTTATACAAGCTGGTATTAAGCCCGAGATTCTTAATGTCAGGCCACGTTTGACCCAGCCACTAAGAATCTCCAATAAAGGGTTAAAAAAACACAACACAGAGAACATTTTTTATTAGAAATAAAAAAAAGCCATTAGGGACTCCATCTTTAATTATAAAAATCCTCTTCCGTCCGACGTAGTCCAAAACGCGATGTCCTCTCTGCTAAATCCCCTGTGCATAGATATAGATGTCTATGCACAGGGATGAGCAGACTGAGAACAATCTCAGCTCTGCTACATCATATCTGTGAGCAGGCGGGCTCTAGGACCCTGGAGCTGCGGCAGCCTATACAGAGCAGACAGCTGGACTCGGCTCGCAAAGTAACAGCGGTTACTTTGCGAGTTTCCCTGTGACTACTTGCACAGTAATCAGACCAATGCAAGTCAAAGGCAATCCTAGTTTTGTCAGCGTCTCTGACAAAACTAGGATTGATATTGATTTGCATTGGACTCGTTGCTGTGCGAGTAATCGCTGGGAAACTCGCAGAGTACCGAGTCCTGCGAGTCCCTTACTACTCGCCGAGTAACGAGTCCTAGCGAGTAGATTCGCCCATCCCTAATTGTAAGGCTGCAGGGACAGGTATTAATAGGTTAGGAAGGTGATTTGGGGTGACAGGTTCCCTTTAAAATGAGCAGCCTCATATCGAATTCAGTGTTGTGGTCAGAGCTGCAAAAATGGTTTGCTACAGGTAGATCCATACGTTTTTCTTTTATTGAGTGGCGATGAGAATTCATTCTTGTTCTGAATTGTAATCCGGTCTCCCCTATGTACCTGCTGCCTATTGGGCATTTGGTACATATAATTAAATACACCACATTGCTTGTGGTGCAACTGAAGTTACCTGGGATCTTGTAGTCCTGATCTGTCCTAGGAATCCTTATCTTGCCTGTTGTCATTATAGATGGACAGGTTTTGCACCTGTTCTGGTTGCAGGGAAAGGTTCCTGTTGTTGCTGGAGAGGACAGAGTGCTTCTGACAATGATGTTTTTTAGATCCAGAGGTTGTCTAAAACACAAGAGTAGGAGATCCGGAAATATTGATTTCAGTCGGGCATCTTTTTGTAGGAGTGGTTGCAGTTTCCGTGCAGCTACTTGGATTGTAGGTGACTACGAGAGGAACTCTGTTGTTTTCTTCTCTAGTTTTGCAATGTAGGAGATGATTCCTTGATATTCTGGTGGCTCTTGTAATCTGGTTCTCGATTGTTCTTGGATGGTAGCCCTGGCTCAAAAAGGTATTTCTGAGGTCCTCAAGGTGATTGTCTCTATCTGTAGGGTTGGAACATATCCGATTGTATCTGATGGCCTGGCTGTACACAATAGAGTTTTTTATGTGCTTTGGATGAAAACTGTCCCATCAGAGATATGTTGGGCGGTCAATTAGTTTCCGTTATAAGGATGTCTCTATTTCATTGTTCTGTAGCTTAATGATGGTGTCCAGAAAGCTGATTTCAGTGCAGGAGTAGTTGAGTTTTAAGTTAATGGTGGGGTGAAATTGATTAAAGTGTTCATGGAACGTCTTCAGCTGTTGCTTCAACTCCATCCAGATGATCAAAATGTCATTAATGTAACGGTAGTAGGCCAGAGGCCTGATAGGGCAAGAGGATAAAAAGTCACCTTCAAGCTTGGCCATGAAAAGGTTTGCATATTGTGGTGCCATTTTGTTTCCCATTGGTGTGTCAGTCTCCTGTAAATATACTTTGTCATCAAATGTAAAGTAGTTGTGCGTGAGGATGAATTTTGTGAGTTCTGCCACAGAGTCAGCATCAATCCCTGTGTTTTCCAGGAAGGTTTTGCAGGCATTTAATCCATCCTGGTGTGGGATGTTGCTGTACAGAGATTCCACATCCATGGTGGCGAGGATGGTTCCTTCTGGTAGAGGACCTATTGCTGACAGTTTATTCAATAGGTCAGTTGTGTCCTGAATGTAGCTGGGTGTCTCTTTTACCAGGGGTTTGAGAGCACCCTGTACTCACCAAGAAATTTGTGCTGTGAGGGTGCCCACACATGAAATGATTGGTCTCTCTGGATTTCCTGGTTTGTGAATTTTGGGAAGCATGTAGAATATACCTGTTCTTGGACTTACTGGTATTAGGTAATCAGGTCTTAAGGATATGTCATGTAGACAAGAAACCAGCCTTTTTAATTCCTTGTGATAGTCCTGTATGGGGTCAGACTGCAATTTCTTGTAGTAACGTGTGGCCGTCAGTTGTCTGTTTGCTTCCTTCAGGTAGTCAGATTTGTTCATCATGACTATTGCACCACTCTTGTCTGCAGGTTTAATGATGATTTCTTTGTTGGTTTTCAAGGACCGTATGGCCCTTCTCTCCTGGGCATTGACGTTGGATGGTTGACTCTTGTGTGTATCTAAAATAGTGGATTTTACCAAATGTCTGAAAGTGTCTATATATTTGTTCAAATGGGAGTTACGCTTAGGATCAGGTGTCTAGTCTGACCTTTTCTTCTTGGTTGTCAGGATCCTTGTTCCTGCGGCCCAGTTGGGTTCGGAATCCTCTTTGTCGCTGAAATATTCCCTTAGACTTAATCTCCTGAAGTAATCCTCCATGTCGCTGCATAGTTCAATTTTATCCAGAGCTTTAGTAGGACAAAACGAGAGTCCCCTAGAAAGCACAGCAAGTTCCAACTTGTTGGGTTTGTAATCCGAAAGGTTGATGACACAATTAGATGCTTTTTGACAGGAGTAGTTGTCCAAGTTGTCAGGGTTTGTCCTTGTTTTGTTTGTATTGAGTCCTGAATTGATACGCAATTTGTGTAATTTATTTTCCTTGTTCTGAATCAGGCGAGTTTGTAATATATAACACTGCTTTGTTTGTTTTTTTGTTTTTTTTTTCTTCTTTCATTTTCTTATGTATATATGTATGTGTCCTCACAATTTCGTGTCCCGAAAGCGTGCTATGTTTACCATCTTTTCAGTTAGCCATTAAAAGGTATCAACCACTGAGGACTCTCAGATTGCAATATATTTTTCTATCTACTGGCTTACACGGTATATATATTATTTACCTTAGCAGTGTGGTAGAAATTTTATATGAAGGTATCAAGCCATTTATGCAATGAATGTAATATTGTACAGGTACTATTGTTATTCTGGACTTACAATATAAATTGTCTCGCCTCATATAAACATGCACATTTTTTTCTGACCTGAAACTGAGCACGCATGCACTTTACCTGGTCCCAATAAAGAATTTTCTATTTTGCAACTAAAGTGGATCTTGTGTCGCAATTTCCTTTCCTTGCTTGCTCTGCAATAGCGCATATCTGGGACTTCTGTGTGGAGTAGGCGGCTGCGCGAAGCATCAGGTATCCATTGTGATGAAGCCGGCGCATAGCGTTACATGCCGTTAATGTTATGCCCTCAGGCTGAGAAAAGGTAAGTTTTAAACGGAATTGTCAGTCTGAGGGCTGACATAGGTCTGACCCAAGCATAAAAGATGTTTTTTACTATTGATGTGATAGATATGTTCAGCAAGTTGTTTTTTTTCAGTTTCTTGAGGGTACAGCCTATATACCTGATGTTACATTGCACACACTTCACACAATAAATAATATGTGTCGTGTCACAATTGATGAAAGAATTTATTTTATATTTACCATCAAATTTCGGCATTTTTCTGGCATATTGGCAGGTGTTAAATTTTTCCCTCCACACTTATAAAAACCATATTTCCTGAGGGGTGGAAGCTTCAAATACTTTTCCAATTGTCATGCGTTTTTAAGCTACACATCTGTAACCCTGTTGCAGAAAATTCTTCAATTAAGGATTCTGATGTAACATTGGAATAAATTTACTCACAACGTTTTTAATTTTGCTAAACTGCAACTGTACGGTGTGCTAAAAGTTGAGATATTATCAGACTTACCATTAACATCCTTTTGAGGATTATCCTTACCATTTCATTGCAATTTCTGCCCTGTTTGTTAAAGCGTTTTTTCCTTCCAATAAGTGTGTCTTTCCTTTCTAAACTATTGCTCTTCTCTAAAGCCTCACTGATGTTAGTAGGTTTGTAGCCTCTTTTCGTTAATCTTTCAGTAATGTGGCTTCATTCCTATTGAAACAGCTGATCACCCGAGCACATTCGCTTAGCCCGGGTAAATTCTTCATATCGGATGGAAGCAATTGCATGGCTCAGGTGACAGCTGATAATGTTGCCACTGACTGTTTTCCTTAAGACTGAAGTTTCAGTGCTATGATTATTCACAAATCCTTCCAGAATAATATCCAGGAATTCCATCTTTTTATCTGGACCTCTAGGAGTGAATTTAAATGAAACCTCCTGTAATCTAAAATTCACTTTTAGACATCCAGATAAAAAGATGGAATTCAAGGATTTTTCATCCCATATGGAGAATTCACCTCGGCTAAGTGAATCTGAACGGGTGATCAGCTGTTTTAAATTCTATTATTCTTTCATTCTGGAGTTACCAAACATTTTATAGAATAGCATGAGGAGTTTATAAAAAACTCAAGAATTTTTGGAGTCGGAAAAATTGATATCCCAAAGCAAGGTAATAGTTGGCAGAAAAAATTGTATATGAGGGAAGCTCTATGGATTTTATGGTTAATCTCTTTTTATTAAATTTTTTAAAAGAAACAAGGAAAAAGCATTACAAGTCATACAAGAAAAGGTAAATAAGTGAATACAAGTTATGAATTCACATTTAGATATCAGTACAAAAGTAGTGTTCAATGTATAATCACCAGTTTATAAACCTGCTTCATATATAGGGCGGTCCGTTTCCGTGTTCAAATAACACACACAGGGGAGTAATAGACCCCTATCATAGTCGAGAGGTTTACCGCAATACAGGAGGTTAGGAATCTCTTTTATTTTCTCCAAAAGTATTAGAATGTCAAACACCCCTTTGCCTAATAGATAAAAAATAAACGAATATCTATTGGGATAATACTAGGCAACTCTTCCTGGAGAACCAGTGAAGACCAAGTCTCGTAAGACCGACCTACGATCCAGTCCAACCAGAGTATGCTTATCCTCAGCAGGATTCCCCAAGATAACAGGCTCATGTCTCCCTTCAGGTGCATTGAAACCGCATAAAGGGGTAAACTGCATGGCTAATTTGTAAGACTAAAACCATTGAGTAACATAGTAGATATAGAGGGAGAAGGAAAAAAATAAACAGAGATACTAGAAAGGAAAGTAGGGACTAAACTAAATTAAATGGGATCAGGATAAGAGGAGGGTAGGTCCGAGGGGGAAAGAGGTATGGGGGGTGGGGGATACCCCGACCCCGTGTCAACCATTTACCGTACCCCCAAATCAACTTCAGAAAAAGTTCTCCTAAATTCAGCCGAGTCTAGGTATAGTATCCACTCAGTCCAGGTCACAGAGAATTTATCCCGAGAATCTGATGAGTCAGCCACCAGCTCCTCCATTCGGAATAGATCCATCATCTCCTTGAACCAGTCAAGCAGAGAGGATACCTGAGGAGTTTTCCAAAATCTCGGAATTAGGGCCCAGGGCTGAGACACAAAAGCGGAGGATGTCCTTCTTATTAAGCCCAATAGGTCCTGGAAAGATGGACAGTAGAGCTACTTCCGGACAACAATTAACCTGTTTACCTGTTATTCGTGTATAAGTGCTGAACATCTTAGACCAGAACCGCTGGATTTCACTGCAACCTCACCAAATGTGAAGCATCGTCCCTGGCTCTTTCCCACAACGCCAACAGCTGTCTGAAATTTCGGGGAACATGCGGTGCATGGCGACAGGGCATAGGTACCATCTGGTGAGCAGCTTATAGCTCCTCACTTGTGTGACACAGGCACTGGCTAATTTGTGCGTAAATAGAAAGCTTTTCTGCCATTCGTTAACTGTAATAGTCCTACCTAATTCCCTATCCCAGGCCCGCTGGAAGTGTAAGGTGTCCTGATCTCGAAGGGATCCTAAGGTCAAGTATAGGGCTGAAATTTTACGTTTCGGGGGGGAATCCTGTTGGAACATTTTCTCTAATATATTTGGTGTCAATCTCACCCTCAATCTCACGGCCAGCTGGAAATAAGAAAAGATTTATATTGGAGGAACTCAAACCATCTAAGAGGCCTAGTAGGTTCAATAGATTGAATCTCCCTCAAAGAAGGTAAATCCCCGTTGGATAGGGTCTGCCCCAGTCGGGTGTCGTTCACACTCTGCCAGCACAAAAATCTTTGCCTTCCGAACCCAGGTGAGAAGGCTGGGTTAGAAAAGAGAGGGGTGAGTGGACTGAGTTTGTCATCTGTAAAGAGTGTTTTTGTCACTGAATGCCACACTTGTAGAGTGGTCTTGGTCATGTCAGAGAGGGGGGGTAATTCTTTTATGTTCTCAGGAGAAATCCAAAGTAGATGTCTCAGTGGGATCCCAAGACCATCCTGCTCCACCTCTACCCATCTCTTTGAGGTCATGCAATAGTGCCAGTCCAAGAGAAGAAGCTAAAAAATATCTATGGATGTTAGGTAACCCGACGCCCCTCCTCTAGATCTAGGCAGGGAAAGGATATTAATCCACAATCTAGATCTCTTCCCGCCCCATGTAAATTTAATGATAAGAAATTGTAGTTTATTAAAAAACATTCTGTCCGGTGGAATAGGAACTGTTTGAAAGATACAGGAGTCGGGGTAGGACATCCATTTTAATAACTTTCATTCTCCCGAACCAAGAGAGCTTTAATTTTCGATATGTTGAAAAAGCTTCCTCTACGCCAGATAATAGGGGGTGGTAGTTCAGCCTAAACAACTGCCTAAGATCTTTTGGAATAATAACTCCCAGGTATTTAATAGCCTCCGCCCTCCATTTGAACGGGAACTGCCCAGATAAGTGAGATACTAAATCTTCAGGTAAAGAGATGTTCAGCGCTTCTGTCTTGGAACAATTAACTTTAAAGTTACTTAACCGTCCAAACTGTTCAAATTCTTTCAAGATTGAAGGGATCGAAATCAGGGGCTGTGAGACATAGAGGAGGAGATCATCTGCAAATAGTGCCGTCTTGTGGTGATTATGACCCAGCTCGATCCCATGGATGTCAGCATTGGCTCGATTTGCTGTGGCTAAATGCTCCATTACAATAACATATAGCAGCGGTGACAATGGACATCCCTGCCGGGTCCCTTTTGCAATTTTGAATGGGGAAGACAGGGCTCCCCCAATCTTCACCTTGGCAGACGGCGAGGAATAGAGGGCCATAATTCCGTGTATAAATCGAGGGCCCAGGCCAAGTTGAATCAGCGCCTCCTTCATAAACGCCCAGTGGACTCTGTCAAAGGCCTTTTCAGCATCCACAGAAATCAGACCAAGCGGAGCTGAAGAGCTTTTGGCCTTAGCTACAAGGAGGAGGGTTCTAATTGAGTTGTCCCTAGCCTCCCGGCCTCTGACAAAGCCCACCTGGTCCGAATCAATCACGGAAGGGAGGAGAGGAGCTAAATGGTCCGCTAATATTTTAGAAAATAGTTTGACATCCACATTCAACAACGAAATCGGTCTGTAGTTTGTTACTGAAGATGGGTCTTTCCCAGGTTTGGGGATGACGCTGATATGGGCTTCTAAAGACTGAGGCACGAAATCAGAGCCCCTCAAAACAGCATTAAAGGCCTTTAACATAGCGGGAGTCAGCTGGGTCCTAAGCATTTTATAAAAGTTGGGTAAGAATCCATCTGGACCAGGACATTTCCCTGATGGGGTAGATTGGATCACCCGCAACAATTCCTCTCCTGAGATTTCCTCCTCTAACATTGTAACAGTCTCTTTAGCCAATGTTGGGATTGCGGTTTTAGCTATATAACTCTTAATGCTTTCCGACAGTTCCGGGGGCGGTGCATCAGACAATTGTCCCTTGATATTGTAGAGATCAAAATAATACTGTCTAAATTCATCCAGAATTTTGTCTGGCATGGATGTGCGACCCCCGTTTTAGTAGAGATGCATGGGACAAATGTCGGGTTCAACCGAGGGTGGAGCAGTCTGGCCAAAGGACGTCCACACTTATCTGAATTGGAATAAAAATAACTCCTAGACTTCTCAGAATACCTTTTATCTATCAAATACATTTTTGATCTATCAAATCTTTAAGTTCCTTTTTCTTTAAGGTCAGGTCAGTGAGGGTCAGTCTAGATAAGGTCTGTTTATGCGCAGTTTCTAATACATGAATCTGAGAAAGTAGGCCCTCTACCAATTTTGTGTTATTCTTCTTCAGACGAGCAGCATGCTTTATAAACACCCCTCTCAGGACACATTTCAGGGTTTCCCACTTAGTGGGAGAAGGGGTAGGGTCAGAGGCATGGTCTTGGTCAAAGGACTGTATCATCTCTTTAACCTCAGTCATACACACCTCGTCTTTCAATAAATGTTCATTAAGTCTCCAGGTCCAGGGTCTCTTACTTGTGTCGGGCAAAGTGAGAGTCAAGTAGGTAGGAACATGGTCTGATAGTAAAATGTCTCCTATGGCAGCCTCGGGGTTCCAAGATAGTAAGTTATGGCTAATGAAAAATAGGTCTATCCTACTGTATGAGTTATGACGTAATGGAGAAAAATATGTGAAATCCCTCCCTTTTGGATTCAGAGTCCTCCAGATGTCTATAAGCCTCAGAGTGTAAAAGAACTTTTTTATGGAGACAAGCCTTTTACTTGGGATGGAACTCTTACCAGAGAATGAGTCAGCTGCCGGGTCCAGAGATCTCCACCGATAATGGTTGATCCTTCTGCAAAGGTTGTCAACCATAGTAGATATGATCTGCATGTCTTCGTTTGAAACCTATTAGGCAAGTACTAGGGATGAGCGAGTATGCTCTGCGCTACTCGTTACTCGCACGAGTATCCCGGTACTCGGGATGCTTGGCGAGCACCGAGTACCGCCGAGATGCTCGGACTGCTCGCTAATAATTAGCAATCTGACACACATACACAGCTCCCTTCAGTGCACACAGTGAGCTGGCACCACACAGGGAGCAGATTCATTGTTAGGATCCCTTTGGGGGCCACAGCAAGGTGTTATATGTTGCGGTGATTTAAATAGCCCCCCCTCCCAATCTTTCCCAGAAATACTCGTTTTATAACCGGAAGTCTGTGGGCGGAGCCTGTCACTCATTGACTTACATTGGGCTCGGTGCTCTGGCCGAGTACACAAGTATCTTGAGATGCTCGGCCAGAGCACCGAGCACCCGAGCATTTTAGTGCTCACTCATCACTAGCAAGTACCAATTAACGACAGTTAGCAAAGATCCAGCAATCCTCATCTTAAGAAAAATGTATCGGCCTTGTGGGTCTATACAGGTATCAAGAATCTCGTGCGTCAATGAGCTATGGACCGCAATGGACACGCCCTTCGTTCTTGCTTCTGGATTCGTACTATGGTGCCATTCTGAGAAGTATCTATTACGGAGACTCGGAACATGTCCTGATTTAAAGTGGGTCTCCTGTAGCATCAGGATCTGACACTTCTGCTTATGAGCAGAGTATAAGATCTGAGACCTCTTCTGGGGGGTATTAAATCCTTTCACATTGAACGAGCAAATTTTTAAAGTTGACATGGTCAACACTGGGGTCGGAGGTGATGTAATGTAGAGAAAGAGCTGGGAGGAGGGGAAAGGGAAGAAGGACAAAAAAGAGGGGAAAGTAAGAGAAAATGAAACAGAAACAAAAAGGAAAAATAGAAAAGAATATAGAGTAGAGAAATTTCCCAGAATAATCTGGGATAGTGGTTAGGGGTGGCCTATCCGACCAGTCTTCCTTAAAACAGGTGACTATATCCCTGTCTACTTAGGGGTTGTCCCCCCACCCCGGGCCATAATTATATACATAAAAATTGTAACCTGTAAAAATAGCATTTCCAAACATGAACAACTAAACCTAAGGAGATTATTTATAACTATAATCCGGTACGTATAAAGTATCTGAGCCGGTGTATATTTTACGGACCCCACTACGTAATATTAAAATGACTCCGTAGATTATAAGTATAACATAAGATAAATATGAACCATTGGAATACATTTGCCTTTAAGTGGTGAGATAAATCATCATATAAACTATCTCTACTATCCCCCTTATTAGAAATACCATCGGAATGCAGAAAGACAGATAATATTACTTTCAAAACGAGAGGAATGATCCTCAACCATTATTAAATGATCCCCGTCTCCAACTTCCAATCCTCCTTCTCCGTGAGGCCCCCCTCCCCCTCTTCCTGCTCCCCCTGAACGGTTCTGGGGCCGTCGTCATCCATTCTAGGCTCTCATAGTATCCCGGCCATTCCTCTAGTGAAATGGTGACCGGGGAAGTCCATCTCTCCGCACCTGGAGGCGAAATGGGAAGCCCCAAGTGTATGGTATGCCCTGTTGTCTTAAGATCATCAGGAGAGGGCGAAACGCCCTCCGTTTCTGCAGGGTGCCCCTCGATAAGTCTGCCAGTAATTGAAGAGAATGGTCCTGGTACTTAATCTATCCTTTAGATCGAGCTTTGGTAAAAATTGCCTCTTTGATTATATACTTGTGGACCCTGCCTGCACACCACGTCTCGAGGTCTATCCCCTTCCATGGGTGGAGGTCCCAGGGATCTATGTGCTCTGTCGAATTCCAGAATTGAGTCTGCCGACACTTCTCTTATTGAGTTGAATATGGTTTTAAGGACAGAGTCCAACTCCTTAGGGCCGACGCTCTCGGGGAGTCCCCTGATCCTGATATTATTCCTCCTCTCCCGATTTTCCATGTCTTCCATGGAGTCTAACATTCTTTCGAGCTGGGAGGCTTGTAAAGAGACCCTGTTTTCTAGTATCTGCAGCCTCTCGTCAACATTCTGGGAGGATGACTCAGTGGATGTTACTCTCAGATTTAGCTTATGAACTTCACCCCGGAGCTCGGTGGCCTCGGTCTTAAAGGACGCCTCCATCCTGGTAGGTATAGACTGTATACGTGCTCTGAGATCATCCCATATCTCCTGTCCTCCTGCTGTGCTGGTCATCAGTACCTGGCCCGAATGTAAGGGGGATCTGGCATAGGTAGGGTTCTGTAATGATATATTTGCTAGATTGCAGGGGAGTCCCTACTGGTTTTTCACTGAGGGTCCCCTTGGCAAGGGATTTTGAGTGTACATCTCTCCCATTACTTCTCTTTGTGGAGACTGGGTATAAGTCTGCTCCTTATCCAGTGAGAAGCTAGCAAGTCCTTGTTGGCTATGTTCCCCCATATCTATAGTAATGTCCACTCCAGCTTGGTGCTGATCTTGAGCCCCAAAAGTGTCCCTTTTATTAGTTAGGGTTGCAACCCCACCATCTTGGGGCCCTGATGGTGTGTTGTGGATCAATGCCTCATGTAAGACTTCTGCTCCACAGCCCTGATTAGAAGGTGTGAAGCTCCCATGGGCTTGTGATATACTAGGAGCGGTGCCTCCAGCCTGTGTAGCATGTAATAGGGGAGGGGGGAGAGAGATACACGTTACCGGACCCTTCTGATGTTCCCAGTCTGGAGACTGTTTCCTCAGGCTGAGAGAGGACCTCCGCCATGATACCGCCGCCCTCAGCAGCTTGGCGCGGTCTTTAATCCGCCGCGCCTTGTGCTTTCACCACCGCCATCTTCTCTTCAGCCGGCTCACACTCCAGGGCAGCGCTGTGGAGGTAATGTGATATCCTCCTTGTGGGGGGCACAGACGGCTCCCAGGCTCGCAGAAACCGACTGCTCTTTTTCTTGGGCGGCATATGAGATTGCCAGAGGGGTCTAACACCGGCTGTTCCGGCCCGGAGGTGTATTAGGGACAGGAGCTCCGGGGATCAGCGTCTGCTCCCCGCCATGTCCAGGCCACGCCTCCGCTCTATGGATTTTAAAGCTAAACACAAAATATCCACCAATGATGAATAATTGGGAAACAATATTTATTTATTAAATTGTCTTATTTCTGATTTTTATTAGTCCTTCTGTGTTTGTAGTTCATGCCTTGTCTATGTATTTCTTTGGCTGCTGAATTAGCTTCAGGACATGTGGGAGTTAATCATGATTTCATTGTAATTGACTTCATCTGTATGTTTGAACCAAAGACTTGTATATATTCTGGCTTTTTGTATATGTGATTTTATCTATTACTAAGTGTATATATTATATATATATATATATATATATATATATATATATATATATATATATATATATATATATATATAGAATATGGACTGGCATCACCTAAATTCGAGGTGCAAGCAAAAAAACAAGTACATTTAAGAAGTAAAAGGCTGCAACACTCTTCATGATATGACTATGTGTAAAGCTTTAAGGTTAATGATGAATGATTAGTAGTGAAAAGCAGGGCTATAGTGTACAGCTAAAGGTGTATCTAGAGAGGGATACACCTTTAGCTGTACATTTAAGCCCTGCTTTTCACTACTAATCGTTAATCATTAGCCTTAAAGCTTTACACATAGTCATATCATGAAGAGTGTTGCAGCATTTTATCTATTACTAAGGCAGGCTTTACACAACGTTTTTTTCAGGTCCAGGGCTATCCGGTGTGAACCAGACAGCCCCGGACCCGATTTTGGACATAATGTAGCCCTAAACCGGCCGGCGCTGAACTTCAGTGTCAGGAGAGCCACCACTGAGATTTCAGAACTGCGGCTAGCTCCCGCTAGCCACGATTTTGAAACTTCAAGACCTGGACAGTGGCGGCAGCCGCGCAGCCCTTAATCTGGCAGATAACAGTATGAGAGGGCATATTTGCCCTCTGGTTCTGTTCTGTCCGGAGCTGTCAGGTTGTGTCTGGTGCATCCAGCAAAACATCGGACACAGCCTGACAGCTTCAAAACCATGGTGTGTATCCCGCCTAAGAGCGCATCTTGTATGCGTGAAACGCGTCAGATTTGCTTTTCCCCCTGTGGAGTTTTACTATGAAGAATAAAGCTTAATTTTTACTTCTATAATCCCAGCACTTTTGCCATGAAATTGGCTTCCTTTTCTTCTGTAAAAATAATTAAACATAGATAAACCTATTTAAAGGCAATCTGTAAAAGGGTTTAACCCTTTCACATGTAGCTCTCAAAGACAAGTCTGGCAATACAGCACATGGTCATTTCATTCTTCTACTACCGAGAAATCAGCATTTGAATTGATATGCAAATGAAGCTGTAGATCGGGAGCTTCTGTCACTCCAGCTCTTTATCCCAGCAAGCACCATCTCCTTCTGATTGACTGACAACTCTTTTGATTAAAGTCATGGAGCATATAGGTTGTCAGTAAAGGAGGAGGAAGCATCACTGAGCATTGAATAAAGCTGGCATGACCGAGGTGTCAGATCTACAGCCTCATTTGCATATTAATGAAAATACTGATTTCTCATTAAGGCCGGCTTCACACCGCGGTGTGATCTGATCCGGGGCCGTCAGGGATGAACCGTGTGCAGCATGATGCCGCTAATTGCAGCCGCAGCTGCTGATTATTCAAGATCGTGGCTAGCAGGGAGCTAGCTGCTGTCCTGAAATTACAGCAGCGTGCAGCCGCCGGTTACTGGTTGCCAGATCCTCCTGGTCCCATAGACTCCCATGTTAGGGAGCGCTGGATTGCCCCGGATCCAGGACTATCCGATTTGGGGAGATTTTTCTCCCCGGACACAAAAATACGGTATGCTCCGATTTTTTGTCTGGGAGAAAAATCGGATTCCTCACGGATTCTCCCGGACACATGGAAACCATATGGCAGAGAGCAGCCATCCGGCTCATCCGGCCCCATAGGATACAAGGGGCCAAAATCCGATCCGGGGCTCTCCGGTTTACACCGGACAGCCCCGGATCGGATCACACCGCGGTATGAAGCCTGCCTAACAGAGGAATGGACTGGCCATGTAATGGTATTGCTGGGCTTGGCTTTAAAAGACTTACATCCTCAATTAAATAGTTTAGTGGATGAAATGCTGCTGACACATTCCCTCACAACTGTTTTTTTTAATATTACTATTATTTTTAGGCAACTTCCTAAAAGAAGTACTGCTTTTCAGTAAAAATACATAAATGCTTTTCAATTTTGCACAAACATATACATCACATATTACATTTACAGACGTACAACATTTACACTTTACACAAGCTACATGTTTATCATACTAAGAAGGTAATTTCAGTAAACTATTATAAAAATAAGTAAAATAACCAGTAATCTTTATAGTTCATGATTCAATCCAAAACTAAATAACGTTTAAACAGTTTTAGAGGGAGGAAAGGTTACTGCTCATCCAGGTAAGACATTATTGTATGACGAATAAAGGAGTATTATAGATCTAAGCCTAATCATTATTATCGTAATAAATTGGTAGCAATTGACATAGTGAAGGCCAATAATACTTACAGACTAAAACGTATAACTAAAGAAACCATTCATCTTGAGTGTGACCTGTCCAGTCTGAAATTAAGGCTAGGGTCACATTTGCGGCAGGGCACTGCGGATCCTGATCCGGTTTTGTGCAGTAAAAGTGCTCAAAACCAGATCAGAAACCACAGCCCATGGGAGCCCATTATAGTAACCGGATTGCAGTGTGCGGCGGCCATGACTGTGCTGGCATGTGCAGGGGAGGTCCAGGCACCTGGCATGCGGAGCGAAAGCGAAACTAACGTCATGACATCACGATGCACACTAGCGCCGCCAAACAACATTGTGTACAATAGCAAGGCAGGCGGCCGCGGAGTGGGAGTCGCATAGTAAACACAACAGCGTCACCAAAATCGGGCCGCATAGCAGTGCTTGCCCTATGACACCCATTTGCGATAATTACGTCAATTCATGAACTGCCGTGTGGCCCAGAATAATGTACATAGCATGTCATCTGAACTACATGACATTATCTTACGCAACTGAATGGCCGCGTCATTGGACTTAGGTAGTGTCTTGTTGTGTAGGTGCAGATGCGTGTGGTGCTGAATTGACAGCTCATCAAAGATGGCGCCCTGTGCTGGGACACCCAATGGTAACACAGTAGCCCCCACCAATCATCGCTGATGGGGCGCAGACAACATCACACTGTGTCACACCCCTTAGAAATCAATAGGAGATGCAGATTCCATCCCTATCGCCCGTTTACACGCCACTACCAGGGCAATTCACCCTTTGGGTTGCCTCGGATTTTAGAACACGGCTCAGAAACCGCTACCCGGAGCAACTGCGAACAACCCGATCACTTTCCCCAATTACACGCCGCTACTTCATAGCAATTTCAAGGCAACCGTGACAAAAATCCTGATTGCCAGGCAGTTGCTACACCTCAGTGGCGGTGTGTAAATGTACCTTAATAGAAACAAGTGCTCCACTTCTGGATTTATCACCCACTGCTGGTTTTGGCTACAAAAACTGATGAGCAAAAACAGAGCAAAAACAGACCAAAAAGACACAGTGTGAATGTAGCTGAGATGTTTTTACAGCCATTCTCCACTCTAACTAATAACTAAGGGTCCGAAATAAAGGATGCTCATTTTCTTAGGCATTGTTCACACACAATTTGCGTTTTTTAGCACTCCTAAAACCACATGCATTTTTTTAAAAGTGCCAAAAAATGTCCCTTGTGTGTCTGAAAGGATTATAATCCATTTTGGACTTTGTAATCTTTTCACCAAAAACGCAGGCAAAAACGCTAGCGTTAATGCAGGGTGCCTCAATGAGCCTTTTAAAAACGCTAGCGTTAACGCAGGTGCCTATATGTGTCCTGCATTAACGCATGCGTTTCCCATAGGGCCCCATGTTAAAAAAACACATGCGTTTTTGGGAGCAACCCCTGCTTTTTTTCCAGCACCCAAAAAACGCTGCATGCAGCGTTTTTTTTGACTGGGGGGAAAAAACGCAAGTGGAGTTGAAAAACGCATGTACAATCAAATGCACCCTGCGTTAACGCATCTGCGTTTTTTTTAACAACCCAAAAAACACAGAGATGGTCAAAAAAACTGATGTATGTGAACAAGGCCTTAGTTTGTTTTAAACTAGGCAATGACTGGAATTTTTTTATTAAAATCTAATATGTCTCCAAATGTAATTAAAAGGAGAACTACTGTGCTCTGTCAAAATAAAATGGCCTCAGAATGCAATATTTTCAACATTACTGAAGATATTCGTTATTGCTGTTTTTTTTATCCTTGTATAAATTGTGGTCAATTGCATATTTCTAGACAAAAGAAAGCAAGTGAAATCCAAAATTATTATAATTCATTATCTACAATATGTGTTCTTTTTTTTCAACAGTTTATTATGGCTTGTCAGGGCAATACACACGATGTATCTGGATACAATTAAAAAAAGAGAGCATTATTAAATTTTGATAAAGTAATGTATTTTATGATCTTGAATTGAACGATATAATAAGAAAAGACTTGGTAGACAGCTGCTACTCAGTAATGGTACCTTTACACGCGGCAACATTTCTAGGGTGTCAACAGGTAACTTACTAGCTGCAGTGAAATCATGGAGAGATTATTCCATTTGTACACAGCAACAAGATAGAACCTTGTCTCCATGATTTCACTGCAGCCAGTAAGTTACCTGTTGACACCCAAGAAATGTTGCCGCGTTTAAAGGTACCATTAAACTTCATTCTGGGTATACATTATTAACATAGATGTGGTACTGTGTTCCATTGAGACTTTTACCATCTGCTTCATGCTTACTCAAACCCTACATACATATTTTACATTTAAAGAATTACTCTCATTACATTTTTAATGGCTAAACCTCTATAAATGTATGTGTAGTGAACTGTAGGGAAATTAATATACACAGCGATTGCCATTTTTCCTGTTTTTTAAGTCCCCCGTTTACTTGCGTGATGGCTATTCCGACATGCCAGCTCAAACTGGTGTCTATTTGTTAGCTGGAATGGTGCTTTTACAATGTATGTCTATTAGGGATGGGCGAGTCTACTCGCTAGGACTCGTTACTCGGCGAGTAGTAAGGGACTCGCAGGACTCGGTACTCTGCGAGTTTCCCAGCGATTACTCGCACAGTAACGAGTCCAATGCAAGTCAATGGCAATCCTAGTTTTGTCAGAGTTTACTTTTTCTCACTCGCTAGACTCGCTATATCACATCGCTATGTAGCTTGAATCTCCCCAAATCGTTTAAACAATCGCACCGCTTCACGGATACCCGCTGTCAGCAGCGAGTCTGAGAGAGTCTGAGCGATTCTGAGCGAGTCTACGAATCCGAGTCCTGTATTCTGTATTCGGGACTCGCGAATACAGAATCTGTTATGTTCCGACAAAGCTTCCGAGACAGCCTAGCGTGTTAGGTCAGAAAACTTGTGAAGATGGACAAGCATGTTAGCCAATCATATTCAGTAATGCCACAGCCCTGTTGGTTGTGGCAGGACTATGATTGGCTTCTGTCCATCGTGATGCCTATGTCATGTATGAGAGGCGAGGCTGTATATAAGCCTTGCCACCGCCATTTTGGGCACATTTCTGTGAAGATCTGAGCTAGAGCAGGGTGAGGTAGATGCTTGAGCAGATCATAGGGAGTGTCAGTCAGTGTAGGGAAACTAAAAATAATCCTTATATTTAACCCAAACAGCTCTTGTGAGAGCTACCAGGAGGACAGAGGAGTACTGTGTAGAGGACTGTAGGCAGGCAGGCAGGGAGGTGCAGCCTTACCAGTGCACACAGGACCTAGCTTAGCTTACTCACTCAGCTGTCCTAATAGCTGAAGTCAGAGGCTTAGCTGAGGTACTATTTCCAATTTTTTTGCACCTGATAGATTTTGGGTCATAAAAACCCCTTCAGCTTTATTTTGTCTGTGGCAGATCAGTGCGTTGCTGCTCTACCTGCAAATAGCACGTACGCCACCTACTTGTGCGACTACTTGTGCACACTTAATAATTATTTCAGGGACTAGTGTGCTGCTTCACTGACAAGTGTTAGCACGCACTTAACCCGCCAGGAAGTGACGCCTACAGCAACACCTAACTCCATCTCGGTGGCTGTGCGCACTTAATAATTTTTTCAGTGACTAGTGTGCTGCTTCACTGACAACTGTTAGCACGCACTTAACCCTCCAGGAAGTGATGCCTACAGCAACACCTAACTCCATCTCAGTGGCTGTGCGCACTTAATAATTTTTTCAAGGACTAGTGTGCTGCTTCACTGACAAGTGTTAGCACGCACTTAACCCGCCAGCAGGTGACGCCTACAGCAACACCTAACTCCATCTTGTTGACTGTGCATTTGTCAACAATGTCTCAAAAACACCAAATGCCCAAAAAAGAGTTTGCAAAGGGACAGGGACGAGGTCGTGGCCCTAGCAGTCGTGAACAACAAGACACTGGTAGAAGTAGACAAACGAGGATTGATCGATCCACCTTTCTGCTGTCTAAATTTCCCAGTACTCAACCTAAACGTGTCTTGAGGCCGGAAGAGCAAGACCAAATAACATCTTGGATGGCTGACAAGAACTCAACCACTGGTTCATGCAGCACACAATCATCCTTGACACCATATTCAAGTGCCGCTACTGACAACGCGGGGTCATCTAATCCGCAAAATCTGCCTATTTCCTCAAGCCATCGCCAGACAGAGGAAAATTTTGACCGCGAACTTGGACACTCGGATGATTTATTTGGTTCTTATCAGCCATTCATACAACCTGACCTTTCTTTGTCACTGCCCGACCAGATACTTGAACAAGACATACATTCTATTCATGGACAAAGATTGGATTCACCTCGTACTGAAGAACGTCCCTTTCAACAAAGGCATACACCGTCTCAGGAGGTGGAGGATGATGATGATGATGAGACACACATCTCATCTGGCCAGCCTGAACAGTCACGTTATCCAGAAGACTTTGAGGAGGAAGGGGTGGATGATGAGACCACTGATCCAACCTGGACACTTGACATGCATAGCCAACAGAGCAGCCAGGAGGAGGAAAGTGGCTATGTACCACCGCCTAAAGCACCCAGGCTTACTCCTTTATCCAGAATCCAACCTGTCACAACAGTAGCCCAAATTGTGTCAACTGTTGCACAAACTGTACCAACTGTTGCCCAAACTTTAACAACAGTTGGCCAAACTGTGTCTACAGTTTGTGTTGGCCAGAGTTATCCTCCTGTTCCTCCAACACAACATAAAGGACGAAAAGCCATTGTCTGGCAATTTTTTAAAGATAGCCCATCAGTAGCAAATGTCGTTATCTGTAACATCTGCTATGCCAGGCTAAGCAGAGGCCAGGACAAAGGAAACTTGAGCACCAGCAGTATGCGTAAGCACATGTCTGTAAAGCACCCAAGTCAGTGGTTGGCCCATCAGGGTTCGACATCAGGGCCTTCTGATCCCAACACTTGCAGGCCACCTCCGATCCGTCCTTCACCATCTACTGTTCATGCAGCAGCTCCTACTCATACGTACTCGTCACAAGCTGCGTTAGATGAGAGATATGACAGTAGTCAAGTGACTTGTGAGTCTGCCCCAAATGTCCAGTTGTCTGTTCCACAGCTGTATGAGAGGCAGCGGAAGTACCAATCAACACACCCTTTTTCTCAAAAAATTACTAAGCTTTTAGCTGTTGAAATGTTGCCGTTTAGGCTTGTGGCTACTGAGGCTTTTGGGGAGTTGTTGGCTGTGGCAGCACCACGATACTCTGTCCCCAGTCGCTACTTTTTTTCACGTACTGCCGTACCCGCGTTACACCAGCACGTGTTTAACAACTTGAAGCGTGCACTAACAAATGCTGTAAGCGGAAAGGTTCACCTGACAACTGACACCTGGACAAGTAGTTGTGGACAGGGCAGATACATATCACTAACGGCTCACTGGATAAACCTGGTCGAGAGTGTCCCAAAGTCTAATAGTGGAATATCTGCGATCCTACCAACTCCACGAATAGCGGGCACAACATCATTCCGGGTGTCCGCGTCCTCATATACTTCAACAACACAATGTGCGTCTTCTACTTCCTTGACCACTGCTGACTTGTCCGCAACATCACGTCAAAGTTGGGAGCTTTGCAGTACTGCATCAGCAAGGCGACAACAGGCTCTTCTTAAGCTGATCTGTCTAGGTGACACACCTCACACTGCAACCGAGCTGTGGAAAGGTGTTAAGCAACAGACAGATGAGTGGCTGGCCCCACTGCAACTACAAACAGGTCTTGTTGTCAGCGATAACGGACGAAACCTTGTTGCAGCAATAAAGCTCGGTAACCTTCAACACGTGCCTTGCATGGCTCACGTGCTGAACCTTGTAGTTCAGAAATTCATGAAAAATTACCCTGAGTTATCTGATCTACTAGAGAAGGTGCGTAGAAATTCCGGACATTTCCGACATTCATCCACGGCACTTGCAAGTCTATCTGCCCTTCAACAGCAATTTAATTTGCCCAAACACAGGTTAATTTGCGACATGCCCACACGATGGAATTCTACATTCCATATGTTGGCAAGGTTCAATGAGCAGCAGAGGGCAATAGCGGAATATCAGCTGCAACATGCCGGTCACCCCAGAACTCATACAAGACACATTGGTACTATGGAGTGGGTCTGGATCGCTGACCTTTGCGAGGTTCTAGAGAACTTCGATTACTGCACAAAACTTGTCAGTGGTGATCAGTCCATTATCAGTCTCACCATCCCCATGCTCTGTTTGCTTAAAGAATCTCTCCTGAATCTTAAAACAGAATCATTGAGGGCACAGCGGAGGGCTATGGAACCAGATTTTAACATCCACGATCAGAGCCAGCAAAGTCAATTTCAGCCGGCAACATTGGCTGCAGAGCAAGACTGTGATGAGGAAGATGAAGACGATTTATTTCTCCATGGTACTGATGTGAACCCTGATGGTACTCTTAACCCCAGGTTTATGTCAATACAGCATGGGTGGGTTGAAGAGAAGGAGGCGGAGACCGATTTTGAGACCATGATGCCTATTGTTCATCAGTCAGGTGACACAGAAGAGATGAGTCTTTGCAGCCTAGCACACATGTCTGACTTCATGTCTCAATGTCTGTCCCAAGATCCACGCGTCATTAACATCTATGACAGCGACCTCTACTGGTTGTCAACATTCCTTGACCCACGCTACAAAGACAAGTTTCCATCGCTGCTGTTGCAGTCACCAAGGGGCTTAACGATGGATTATTTCAAGAATGTTGTTGTTGAGAATTTGATGTCAATTTCACCCTCTGACTCCGCTATACCCCGAACAAGCAGCTCTTTGCCATAGCAGCCTTTGGTTGGGACACAAATGGCCACAATGTCAAGAAGAGGTGGTGGTAAGATGTCCACCAACTGGGCGATGTGCAACAGACCTTCCAATTTGCAACAGATTGTGCCTACGGACACCTTGACTAGGAGACAAACATTGACAAACATGTTGAACATGTCTGTGACACTACCAGCTTCTTAACCGACCCCTCTGTACCCTTTAATTACTGGGTTTCCAAGCTTCACACTTGGACTGAGCTGTCTTTGTATGCCTTGGAGTTGCTGGCCTGCCCAGCTGCTAGTGTGACATCAGAGCGTGTTTTCAGTGCCGCTGGGGGAATTGTCACCGATAGAAGGTCACGGCTTACTACAGAAAATGCCGACAGGCTGACTCTCCTTAAGTTTAACAAGGACTGGATATCATCAAAGTTCTTAACCCCTCGAGACGTCAGTACCCAAACCTAGAGGGACATAATCAAATTTGATATGTTTGGCTGACTGCGGTTTTAAACATTATGTCCTTTTCTGACACGAAGGATAAACAATGTGCCTCTGCTAAGAAGCTTTGATAACTCATGTTCCTGCTACACTTGCTGCATGACAACAAAACTACACAATCAGTTTCAGTAATGTTACTTTACTACTGCATGCAATTGTGATGATTTTTGAACGTTGATTTTTGTCAGACAATACAATACAGTCTCTTGGCTGAATTTTTCAAGGCAACAAGCCTATGACTGCATAGTAGGCATTTCTCCAACTGCAATAAAATATATTGTTTGGCTCAAGTGCCTAGCATTAATTTTAAAAATTTTGATCCCGTCCCTTGGGCTAATTTTTTGAGGCAACAAGCCTATGCCTGCATCGTGGACGTTGCTTGTACTATGCTCTCAGGACAAGCAAGAATATAGTACGGGCCACGCGCCCTCCTCTATTTCTAAAAAGAGTTTATTAAGCCCTTTGAGCTAATTTTTTGAGGCAACAAGCCTATGCCTGCATCGTGGACGTTGCTTGTACTATGCTCTCAGGACAAGCAAGAATATTGTATGGGCCACGCGCCCTCCTCTATTTCTAAAAAGAGTTTATTAAGCCCTTTGAGCTAATATTTTGAGGCAACAAGCCTATGCCTGCATCGTGGACGTTGCTTGTACTATGCTCTCAGGACAAGCAAGAATATAGTACGGGCCACGCGCCCTATATTTCTAAAAAGAGTTTATTAAAGGGAACCAACCACCCCCAATGACCCCCCCGGACTATTAATATGGCTCCCTACACCTAGCACATACATGTGCTGCAATGTTTTTTGCTAAAAAAACTGCTTTTTAAAAGTAAAGATAATGCTTTATAAAGTTTCTACCGAAGGGACGGGTGGGCATTACTTACATGGGGCTAAAGCCGAGATTCTGCTGCCACTCATCCTCCTCTCTCCCCTCGCAGCAGTAACGGCCAGCCCTTTGTTCAGCGTCACAGCCTGGTGCACGGGATCGCATGCCCGTGCACACGTCATCAGCTACAGCCGGGTAGCGAGCGCGCGCTCTGACTTAGTTTTTCACCCTATCTGTAATCTAGGGGCCCACTGGCTAAACCTTATACTGTCTCTATC
>JARQOC010001387.1:0-42404 GCA_033576535.1 Allobates femoralis
TTTTATTTCATTAAATGCAGTGAAATTTAAGCTGGTGAGGTGTCTTCACCTGTGGGCACATAGCATTTTTGCTATCTGCATGGTAACAGGCAGGCGAGGTTGCTATGGATACCTGCTTGCTTGGTGAAGGTCAGCCAGGATTGGTTGAGAAAAAGCGGGAAACGGTTGTTTAGATCTAGTCAGGCTGAGCCTGACGTCATTCGTCAGCTGTGTGAAGAAGAGACAGCTGTATGAACAGGTCCTGTCAGAGATGGAGGCACTGTTGGCGGAATTTAGGCAGAAAGTGGCAGGTGAAGGAGGACTGGATTGGTTAAAATCATGTTTGGCTATACCGACGAGCACATTGTCGGTGATACCGGTCGTGGAAGAGCAGCCTGAGGGGCCAGTGGACTTACCGGCGGAGGTGGCTCCTGAGGTAACATTGCCGCCGGAGACCGGGAGAGAGGCGAGAAAGCGCAGGGCTACAGTGGCCTTTTCACTGCCGGTGTCCCCCAGAAGGGGGGATCGGAACAAGGGTTCTCGGTCAGGAAACCGGAGGGAGGAACCTGTGCGGCCCACAGCGCTTCCGGATGCAGGTCGGAATCAGAAGGGAGATGGTATTGTTCCCGGCAGACGGAGATCAAGGTAACAAACTTCTGGTGGACACAAGAAAAAAGATGGCGGCCGTCATAATATGTTGCCAGTCATGGAACAGAGGCCGGTGGCTGCTAGAGCTCGGGCCCCACAGAGGAAAGCGAGATCTGAAGGGCGTAGGAGGGCATCCCCTTCCCCTCAGAGGAGAAGATCCGGGCATTGCTGCTCGTGCTTGGGCAGATCCTATCCTATCATCAGATGAAGACGTCGGCGCAGCTCTTGGCACATCGCCAAGGGAAAGAAGTCCAGAGAGGCCTCGTGCAGCTGTGCTGCATCAGGGTGAGCTGTTTGTGCCGGATGAGTGTTTATCCATTAGCTCCCAGCGTAGTGACCTGCAGGGGATGGTGCAGAGGGCAGTTCAGGAAGCCATGGCACATATATCTGGGTCCAAAGGGAGCGGCCAGTGTGGCTCAGAGGTTCCCAGGGCTCCTGGAGTATCGGAGACCTTTTTAAAAGAGGCCTTAGTATGTCAGGTGTCACCTTTAGGGTTTCACCTTCCAACCTCGGTTAAAAACAAGATATGGAGTCAGGAATATTTAGATATATTTTCCCTTCTCCCAGTGTCTAGAGCTTCTGGTGATAAGAAGGAGGAGAAGAGTGAGGAAGACCATAGGAAAGCTTATAAATCATTTCATATGTGGTTACAGGCCTTTTCCATATATGCTGCAGTGCTGGGTGAAAGAGAGCCTAGCTTGTGTAGTGGCTTGTTCCAGCATGTCGAGTGCATACTGGAGGCATACCGCCAGGTTGGGGGTTCTGCGTGGCTTAGCTATGACGAGGCCTTCCGTCAAAAGCTTGCAGTCCACCCTAGCGTTGTTTGGGGAGTAAAGGATGTGGGTCTGTGGGTTACGCTTATGATGCCGCAGCGAGGGAGTTTTCCCCGGCAGCCCGGGTCTACACAACAGGTCAAAAGAGGAATATGTTACGCATTCAATGATGCTGGGTGCAAGTGGCCGAACTCATGTAAGTTCCGCCACGAATGTTCCTTTTGTGGCGGGGCCCACTCAGCCACGAAATGCTTCAAGAAGCAAGGGCAGCAAGTGCCAGCTTCCTCAAAAGAGAGTGTGGGTAAAGGGGCGGACTCCGGTGAGGCTTCCCGCGCTACAGCCTCTACTCGATTTGTATCCAGATCGAGCGAAGGCTCATCTGCTCATTAGAGGTTTTTCTAACGGATTTTTGTCCCGGGCTTTAAAGGGCATGGATGTGTGGTGCATGATAACCTAAAGTCGGTGTTTTCCCATGAAGACGTGGTTAGGGAGTACATTTTGAAAGAGATTTCAATGGGTAGGGTTGCGGGTCCGTTTGACCGCCCCCTCTTTCCAGATTTCAGGGTGTCCCCGTTGGGCATTGTGCCCAAAAAGGAAGCTGGCTGTTATAGGGTGATCCACCATCTTTCATATCCTTCAGGGGGTTCCCTCAATGACGAAGTAGCGTCCCAGTTACCGGCCGTATCTTATACGCCTTTTGACGTGGCCATCGATTTAGGTTAGGAGGTAAGGGTTGCTTGTTAGCCAAAGCTGACATCAAGTCGGCGTTCAGACTTTTACCGGTAGACCCATCGGGTTTTAGTTCATTGGGTTTTTGTTTTCAAGGGGAGTTTTTCTTCGATAGATGTCTCCCTATGGGATTCTCTTTATCTTGTTATTATTTCGAGGCATTTGCGTCGTTCTTGCGATGGGCCACGGAGTCTTCCTGTTCATCAGGTAGGATGTTACACTATCTCGACGACTTTTTGTTTGTGGGACGGCCTGAATCTGATGAATGTGAGATGTTGGTAGGTAGTTTTCAGAATCTGATGTCTTCATTTCGTGTTCCATTGGCCCCTGACAAATCGGTACCTCCTTGTACTTGTTTAGAGTTTTTGGGTATCACGTTGGACTCAGTGGCTATGGAAACCCGGTTGTCTGATGCTAAGGTCGCCAAATTGAAAGCCGCATTGCAAGCGGTGGTATTCCGTAATAAGGTTACGCTCAAGGGACTTCAGTCCTTGCTGGGTAGCCTGAATTTCGCATTACGGATCATGCCTATGGGCAGAGTATTTTGTAGACGGCTGTATGATAGTATGAAAGGTGTGAATTCACCGTTTGCTCACATTAGAGTATCCAGTGATATGCGACAAGATCTTTTGGTGTGGATTAGGTTATTGGAGGAGTTTAATGGCCGTTGTTGCGTTCAGGAATCGTTTACCAAGGCGTCGGATTTGGGTTGGTATGTTGGTGATTTTTCGGAATCGGATTTTTTGACGACATTCCAGGCCCAATGGGTTTTATGCCCATGGCCTTTTGACGGTCGCATCAGTGAATCTCATCGGAGTATAGTTAGATATCAGATTTTTACTGTGCTAGTTGCCATTGCAGTATGGGGTTCTTCGCTTCAGGGTAAACGGATTTTATTAGAATCTGATTGCTCTGGTTTAGTAATGGCAATCAATACTTTGTCATCTAAATGCTCGAATGAGGCTCTTTTGTTGCGTCAGCTGGTCTTCTTGTGTCTTAGAAATAACATATGGCTGAAGGCACGACTGATTAAGAGCCGGTCTGATGTTTTGGAGTTTTGTGTTTCTCCGCAGCTTTGGTTGGACACCCTGCTTTTACGTCCAGAGATGGAAAGGACGGGCCTGAATTGTCCGGAATACCTGTGGGAATTACTTCAGATTTAATTAATGACTATATTAGGAATTCGTTGGCTCCGGTGACATGGACAACGTATTCTTCAGCATGGTTGGAGTGGCAGCGATTCTGCAATCCCGAAGGGGTTAATTGTTGTGATGTGCAAGTGCCTGTGACATTGCAGTTTGTACAACATATGCTCTTACGTGGATGTGGCTATGCCCATATTTATATGTCGTTATCTGGTATTTCCTTTTTCTTGAAACTAGCTGGGAAGGAGTCACTGTTAGCTTCATTTCCAGTAAAGCAATTGCTGAAAGGCTTACGAAAACGTCAGTCGTGTCCTGACGGACGCAGACCGATTTCATTGCCCTTGTTACAGTTGCTTTGGTCTACGCTACAAGACGTATGTTACGATGGGGTGGAATGTAAGATGTTTAGGTGTTGTTTTACCCTAGCATTTTTTGGGGCCTTTAGGATTAGTGAGCTTATTTGTTATAGTAGGTTTCGCCCATCTGGCATCAGAGATTCTGATGTAGTGATTTTTCCATCATTCGTTTCCATTTTTTTACATCGTTCAAAAACCGACCAGTTAGGTAAGGGTGTAACAGTTAGATTGAACCGTATTGCGGGATCTCCACTGTGCCCTAGAGATAACGCGTCCATGTGGGTAGATGCAAGATCGTCTCCCCCTGGCCAATTTTTTACGCGTTCTGATGGGTCAGTCTTGACAGTTTTTCAGTTTAATAGCGTTTTGCGGCGCTGTTTGAAGGAGCTAGGGTTGGGGGATACACGCATCACATCTCACTCGTTCCGCATCGGAGCTGCGACGGAGGCGGCAGGTTTGGGTTGGAAGGAGAGCAAGATTAGGCGCATAGGGCGGTGGGCTTCAGGTAGGGTACGTTCGTATATTCGTCCCGACTTGAGTGTCTAATTTTTGTTCATTTTTTCCACAGGGCCCCGAAGAGTTTGGTTATTGGGCCATTCGTATAGATATTGGGCAAGGAGGAGAGCACGTACCCGCCCATATACGGAGAACTTGTCTTTTAATACGGAAGAGGTTACGGTTCTTTGGCACGGCATACGGGGCATGAAATGGGAGAGATTTTGTTTTGCAATGCAGCGCCTTTCTTTGCAACATGCACCGCCCGACTTGGTTGTTGTACATTTGGCGGGGAACGATCTCGGGAAGGTCCGCACTATGGATTTACTTTGGCATATTAAAAACGATTTTAAAGTGGTTAAGGCTATGTTTCCCTTAGCTTCTTTTGTTTTCTCTGAGATCGTTCCTCGTTTGGTGTGGAACAGTGAGGGTTTACGTTTTATGAACGGTATTAGACGGCGGATTAACAGGGCGACTTCCCGTTTTATGCCTTCGGTAGATGGTTTTAGTTTTCGGTATGTGGAGTTAGAAGGGTTTGTGAGTGGGTTATTCCAGCCAGATGGTGTCCATTTGGACGCTATTGGTCTGGATATATTCAATATGGGGCTCCAGACGGTGGTGGAGAGGTGGCTGGCGGGTTTGGGGGGGCCTCCAGGTCATTCGGCCGTTTGGGGAAAATTAACCCAAGGAGTTTTGGGTGTGTTGGTAATTATAGCGGTACAAAAAGGTGGTTTATTGTTTAGAGTTATATAGGATATTTTTATCTATTTATTTGGTTTTTGTACCGCTCTTTGTAACCCTGAATTAAAGCCTTACGGCCATTTCCAGCCACCGTCTGGTGTAGTTATTTCGCTGTATAGTTAAGTAAGGGGGGTGGGCCCTATGTTCCCATGAACAGTACTGGTCATTTGCTACTCAGTTAGTAGCCATCGTATGGACAGAAGTGCTGGACAGTTTATGAGTGTGGCTTTACTAATAAGATAAGATGCACAATCCCTTTAAGACTAGGGCTGAAACTACAGCATTGCCATAACCCCAAAGACAGAAGCAACATTTGAACCATTGCAAAAATATGACTTCGGTAGGCCCCTGGATGCCATGACAACTTATCATCATCATGGGGGCAATGTGGTGACATCAATCCCTGTACCTAACCTAGATAACCTCATAAATTATATATTTTAAAGTGAACATGTCACCAGATTTGGGTGTTTTAAACTAAAAATGCCACTTTCAACAGTTCTTATGCTGCATTGGTCTCCTCCAATTGAAAATCAACTTACCCCAATGAGGTGTTTTACAACTGGAGGAGTTGATAGACTCATCTGGTCACATACTCCTCCACCATTAGCCACTATTGTATGGACAGAAGTGTCATAGGAAAGCTTCACTAAAAACAGAAAATAGCCGACCCTAATAACCAAAGATAATCAATATAATTTTGGTGGAATATCCTTGTAAGACTATCCATGTCTTCTGTATGACATACAAGATTTGGTTATGGCTGAAGCATTGAAGGGTTAGCAGGTAAGTGTAAGGCTGTGGTCACACATAGAAATCCGTTTTTGGAAGTGATTTTCATCACCAATCCGTTTTTTTCTGGGTGCTTTTTGAGCCTCCTGCACTCCTGAACGTTTTTGGAATTTTCATTAAAAAAAACTGTGCGCGTTTGCATGCGTTCGCGCATGCGTTTCCCATAGGGCCCCATGTTAAAAAAAACGCATGAAAACGCATGCGTTTTTTAACTGATGCCAAAAACGTTGCATGCAACGTTTTTGACTCAAAAACGGACAGGGCATTGTTTGGAGCTCCATAGAAAAACGGACAGGGTGTTTGGCTATGTTCACACACAATTTGCGTTTTTTTTAGCACTCTTAAAAGCACTTGCGTTTTTTTAAGAGTGCTAAAAAATGTCCCTTGTGTGTCTGAAAGGATTTGCCACGTTTTTGGACTTAGTCATTTTTTCACCAAAAACGCAGGCAAAAACGCAAGCGTTAACGCAGGGTGCATAAATGTGCCTTTTAAAAACGCATGTGTTTCCCATAGGGCCCCCATGTTAAAAAAACGCATGTGCGTTTTTTCAAAAACGCATGCGTTTTTTTTAACATGGGCCCCTATGGGAAACGCATGCGTTTTTGAATGGCACTAAAAGGTACTAATGTACCATGCGTTTTTGCATGCGTTTCCCATAGGGCCCCATGTTAAAAAAACGCATGCGTTTTTGGAAAAACGCACATGCGTTTTTTTACAGCACCCAAAAACGCTGCATGCAGCGTTTTTTGGACTAGGGGTAAAAAACGCAAATGGAGCTGAAAAACGCAGCTACACACGAAATGTACCCTGCGTTAACGCACCTGCGTTTTTTTTAACAGCCCAAAAACGCAGAGATGGTTAAAAAAACGCATGTGTGTGAACATGGCCGTAATTACACCCAATCCGTTTTTCTGTCAGTTTTTGGACTTAGAAAAAAAAAATGAGAAAACTGAAGCCAAAAACGGACTGAGGGCTTATGTGGAACCCCAGCCTAACAATGATACGATGGCCATCTGTCCAGCCCTTTCTACAAAGATTAGTTTCCACTCCAAAGGACTCAGTTTGGCAATTATCATGCTGTAGGTAATTAATCTGATTAAGAAGCAGATTATGTACTATGTCTAATCTACAATTACCTACATCCATCATAAATCACAAAGTACAAAAGATTCTCTATAGCCGCTGCATTTGTAATCTCCCTTCCTGGTAGATGACCCAATTGATCTATGTAGTCTGCTATCCGGTGAACTGAGAGGTTCTGGGTTTAATGTATATGCGCATATGCTTTAATAACACTTTACTTAATGAATATTTATATCATAGGTTTTTCCCTCTATTTAACATATAGAACTGACTTCTCTAATACATCCTAGTCACAGCATAAAACAATTCCCTTGGCTTTCCCTGATTATAAAGTAGCAAACCCATAATTTGACATAAATTGTAGATTAATGTGTGTCACTTTATAATGTGGACAGGCTTTGCTTGATGTACTTCTGATGATGTAACACTTCTTCTCATTAACACTTATTGCACTCTCTTCAGTTTCTGATTCAATTGTGCCAAAAAAAATTATGAAAAAAAGCAGGGTGGTTGTTTAGGCAGTTAGCATGCCGGAGTCTCATTCATTATCGAATTAACCAAACAAATCACTCCACCAACTAAGAACGGCCAGGCACCACCACCCGCAGAATCGAGAAAGAGCTTTCAGTCTTACAATCCTTTCTGTGTCCGAGCCGGGTGACAACAAGGGAAACCCCACTTGGCCCCACAATAAAATGATTAACTATATGGAATAAATCATATGCGTTGATATAGGAATCCGGCTTGTACATCGCGCCGTTTGAAGATTTGGCCAAGAAAATCACTCCAAGGACCTCGGATCTTAAGACAATAAATGGAGAGGAAGCGCACAACAGGGTCTTATCCGATATAATCAGTCAATTATAAGTATGGTCGCACTCACCTGGTCGGGTTGTGTGTGACACAACCACTAATAAACCAGACAATTGGATCCTGTTGAACGCAGCAATCAGCCAGAAGAGTTGTGTAAATCATATGTGTTGATATAGGAATCCGGCTTGAAGATCGCGCTGTTCGGAGATTTGGCCAAGAAAATCACTCCAAGGACCTCAGATCTTAAGACAAAGATCTTTATTCCTCCACAGACTCTACGCATTTCGTGTTCCCTCTGTACACTTCCTCAGGAGTTTAAGTTCTTAAACTCCTGAGGAAGTGTACAGTGGGTACACAAAACGCGTCGAGTCTGTGGAAGGATAAAGATCTTTGTCTTAAGATCCGAGGTCCTTGGAGTGATTTTCTTGGCCAAATCTCCGAACAGCGCGATCTTCAAGCCGGATTCCTATATCAACACATATGATTTACACAACTCTCCTGGCTGATTGCTGCGTTCGACAGGATCCAATTGTCTGGTTTATTAGTGGTTGTGTCACAAACAACCCGACCAGGTGAGTGCGACCATACTTATAATTGACTGATTATATCAGATAACACCCTATTGTGCGCTTCCTCTCCATTTATTATAGACTATATGGAATGACATATGTATGACACCTGTCCCACTTTCTGGTTGAGAATCAAACCAATTTTCTAAACGCAGATGTGAGTGAATCTTTAAAGGGAATCTGTCACATGGTTCATACTCAATCAATAGTTTTGTGTCCTGAAAACTACATGCCACTTCAATTTAGTAGATACAATGCGTAAACAATAATCCAAGATAAGAAGAGAGCCATAAATAATGTTAATAAAAAAAAAAAATATATATATATATATATATATATATATATTATTTTTTTTTTAAAAAAAAGATGTTAAACACATTCACTCCCATTGCCCATTTTGCTTTGCTTCTTCTGGTGGCGTGTCAGGGTGAGGCACACTTTCTGTATAAATACCTTTCAATATATGGTGTCATCATATCATATGGAGTGACGCGAGAAGCGTAACCACCTCATAGTGCATCTGCAATACCCCACCAATGGGAATAGGGTTCCTGTATGGAAGGAAGTCTGTGGAGCTTGAAAGCAACACATGTGTGCTACCAATATTGGCATTAAAAAAAGAGAGAATAACTATTGCTACGATCTAATATTTTATAAAGTGCCAGTGCTCCATACTGATAATCATTTCAGACCAGGATCCAGCGAGTGAGGAGACTCCAGCGGTGTGGTGTAATTAAAATTTCCATTTATTTGAAGAATGATGTTTCCATAAAAAGGGCACTTACAAAAAGAGCCAATGTTGATTGCTCTCAGTGGGAGAAACAAGATACAAATCACGTAGTTGTGATACCTTTTAATGGCTAACAAAAATTAAATAAATGATGTTATAAGGCGAGCTTTCGAGACGTCTCAGGTCTCTTCATCAGGCATGGTATGAAAAAATAATGAAAGAAACTCAAAATATATACATGCACAACTAAAATGATTGGACATTTAACTGAATAAACATTACAGGGCGTGGACATTTAGCTAAATAAACAAAGCAGCCTGGAGAGGATCCTCAATCAGGCAGGCCTAGTGGTCTGAAAATTATTATGACGCTAATTTATAAGAAAACTTTGTGTCTTTAAGGTTTCAGTGTCTTTGAACAACATTCTTTAGATGTGGTAATGAGCCATAAAACCATCAGAGATGTTTAGTCCATTCTGTATACAATTGAAAGCTGTAATTAGCTTGGATTCACAGACTCTACGATGTTTTTGCAATTTGAAATTACCTCTCAAAATTAAAACCTTCATATTTTCAATGTTATGTCCCTGGCTAGAAAAATGCTTGGCTACTGGTAAATGGAATTTTATTGTGTGTAATTGTGTGACAATGAGACCTCATCCTTATTCTTGCCCCACTGGGCATATAGTGCACATAATTAAATATATCACATTGGAAGAGAAGCATGTGAATGTCCCAGGAATCTTATAATCCTGCTGTGTGTTCGGGATCTCAGTCCTGTCTCTTGTTCCTATGTGAGCGCAGCTCTTCACATTGCATGGATAAGTTCCTCTTGGTGTATCCAAGGGCATCGAACTTCGGACCATGTTGTTTCTTAAATTGGGAGGCTGCCTGTAGCACAGCAAGGGAGGGCCTTTGAATATTATTTTTAGTCGGTCATCCTTGTGTAGGATATGGTGAAGTTTCCAGGCAGTTATCCTTAGTACCTCAAGCTGTGGGTTGTAGGTCACCACCAGAGGAACACGATGGTTCTCTTCTTTTTCTCTGTATTGGAGCGCTTGACCTCTAGGGATCCTTGTGGCTTTAATGATCTGATCCTCAATGGAGGTAGCCTTGATTTAGAAAATATCTTTTTAGATGGTTTAAGTGTTCATCCCTTTCCACTGGGTTGGAGCAAATACAGTTATATCTGAGGGCCTGGCTGTAGACAATGGACACCATGTGGGCAGACAGAGCAAAAAAAAAGCTACACGTTTCGACTTAGAAAAGCCTTAACCATGGTACATTTTCATGGTATATTGATAACCAGGTACAGAAAAGGAGAACAGTACATGAAAAGGAAATAAGTGCAGGATAGAAGCAGTCCTAAATATGAGCTAAAGAAGACAGGAGCAGCCTGGATTCACACAGCCCTGACATCCAGCCTACATTACTGGAAGAGACAATCACTCAAGATTAAAATCTGAAGGCAGCAAACTGTATATTAGGGAGTCTAAAATGAATGAGAGGATCAAGGTTGCAGACTTAGTGACTTAGTTTATGTGTGTTGACTAAAGGTAACCACTAAAATATATGACATCTGACTTCTTCAGTAAACTCCTAAAGCAGACAAGGTAAGTTAGTTATGAACATTCACTTTTTGCATAGTATGTGTGGAAAACTATGCTTTATAGATATGTAAAATCCTGTTACGAGAGAAAGCAGTGCATTGTGGGAGCTCAGGTGAAAGGCTCACGGTAAAAACTTTAGCTTTTATGGGTAGGGTCACATTGCAAACCTAAATTGCATTCACCGCATCCGGATCCGGATGCGGTGAACGCAATGCCGGGCACACACATTTTTTTACAAAAATGTGTGCTGAATACCGCACTGCGGTCACCGGATGGCTCAGGATGTGTAATCCTGAGCCATCCGGTAACTGCATAGGTTGCGGTTCCCGGCTCAGCAAACCTAGTAAAGAGTTAAATTGATTACTAAAGTACTGTTTGAGGTCTGTAGGGGGGCTTAGACCCCCCTACAGACCGGCCGCCCACTTCGGTGGCCTCCTAAAACAATATCCCCGCTGGCACGGGCTTCTCCGAGCCCGTGCAAGTCCCCACACCCCCAGCCCCCCGAATTACTATACAGGGGTGCCTGCACCCCTCTTGTATCCTTATTCCTGTATGGGGGGGAAAATGATATATTACAGTCTTGGTGAAAGTACATATTTACGTGTCTTCTGCTCCAATGTGGTGACGAATCCATGGGCGGGGCTGTTTGCGGCAGCCTCCGCCCCATCATTTCTTATGGCCGCCCCCTCTGTGCCTCAGCCATTGATGTGAGGCCGGCCGCATCATGAAAGGGGCGGGCCGAACACGTCACACACCGTGCGCCCCGCCCCTTTCATGACGCGGCCGGCCTCACATCAATGGCTGAGGCACAGAGGGGGCGGCCATAAGAAATGATGGGGCGGAGGCTGCCGCAAACAGCCCCGCCCATGGATTCGTCACCACATTGGAGCAGAAGACACGTAAATATGTACTTTCACCAAGACTGTAATATATCATTTTCCCCCCCATACAGGAATAAGGATACAAGAGGGGTGCAGGCACCCCTGTATAGTAATTCGGGGGGCTGGGGGTGTGGGGACTTGCACGGGCTCGGAGAAGCCCGTGCCAGCGGGGATATTGTTTTAGGAGGCCACCGAAGTGGGCGGCCGGTCTGTAGGGGGGTCTAAGCCCCCCTACAGACCTCAAACAGTACTTTAGTAATCAATTTAACTCTTTACTAGGTTTGCTGAGCCGGGAACCGCAACCTATGCAGTTACCGGATGGCTCAGGGATTACACATCCTGAGCCATCCGGTGACCGCAGTGCGGTCCCGGCAAACGCTGCGAAAACTGCTGCCTGCATGATTTTAAACGCAGGCAGCAGTGCCGGATCCGGCCACCGGATGGCTTGTGAAGCCATCCGGTGTTTTGCATAGGCTCCTATCAGGAGCGTTTCCTGGTCCGGTTTTGAGCTTTTCTAAAGTTCAAAACCGGATCAGGATTTTGCAAACAAAACGGAAATGTGACCCTAGCCTATGTCAAATTTCACTTGGAACTTGGGAAGATTTTTTTCTTCTGCTAGACATTCTCACCCTTTGCTGTTCCTTTTAATGCTATTTATCACTTTTCTGTGGAGCTTCTGTTGTTTTATTATTCTCTCTTTAATATTTGCTCAGTTTTTATTCTTTTAGGACACAAAGGTCCCAAGAAGATATTTCCTTTCCTTATATTACTGGTGTAAAGGTAGGGAGTTAGGCTGCCTTCACATTTGCGTATGTGAACGCAGCTTATGCTGCGTTCCCATACGCAGTCAAACGCATGCGCACTGCGTTCCTATGTTTAACATAGGAACGCATAGTGCTTGCGTTTGCTGCGTTCGGGTGCGGATGCGGACGATATCTGCTCCTTCCGGTGTCCAGTGTCCGCACCCGGGACGCAGCATGTTGCATTTTTTGGGCGCTCGGGGACCTTGGAAAATCAGCAAGCGTCCCCAAGCGCACAAAACATGCATTGTCTTCAATGGGTCTGCAGTGTTCTGCGCTTGACAGCGCAGGAGAACGCTGCGGACCCATTGAAATCTCTCCAGGTGGCCGCCGGTGATGTCACAGGAGCTCACCGACGGCCACCGGGAGATCAGCTCAGCCTCTGCTGATCTCTTCTTCCCCGCCGCCGGTAATCTGCTAGTGATGTCGGCGGGGAGAAACAGCTGATGTGACAGCTGTTTGAATCTTCCCGCACCGACATCTCCTATCGGTGTCGGCGCGGGAGATTCAAACAGCTGTCAAATCAGCTGTTTCTCCCCGCCGACACGTCCCGGAGCTTACCGGCGGCCGGGAGGCGGAGATCTCCGGCGCTGATCTGCCGGGCTGCACAGTGATGTGTCCGCAGGCGGACATTATCCGCTGCGGACACATCAAGATGGCACTACTTTTGACTGCGTTTGTGTCTGCATGCCATCAGCATGCAAACACAAACGCTAATGTGAAGGCAGCCTTAGAGATTCAATAATTAGGGATTTCACATACTAATAAAATATTCACAATACCTTGTGTGATTGGCAGAACTTGATGTGAAGCAATGAAGCAATGGCTATGGGCAACTTTATTCCTAAACATTGGCCATTTACAGATAATCACACTGTAGAATGAAACTGGAAATATTGGGCAGCATGCTAACATGGGCACGAATCTGTCTAATTAAAAAAAATGGTTGCTTTGAATGCAAATTTAGAATGCATATTAATCCACAGGCTGTAAGCTTTCCTGAAGAGATGGGTTTTCAGGTTCCGCCTGAAGGATCCAAGTATGGTGGATAATTGGACGTGTTGGGGCGCAGAATTCCAAAGGATGGGGGATTCCAGAGGATGGGGGATATCCGGGATTGGGGGGGGGAGGGTATTCATTGTACAGGAGGGGAAGATAGTGTAAATAGTAACCTGGGCACAAGTAATGAAATTGGGGGGGCATTGGGGGGTGGGGTTAGAACAGTCAATATAGTAAGAAGGAATAGAGGTAAAGAAAGAAGCATAAAGTGCATGTACACTAATGCCAGAAGCCTCGCCAACAAAATGGAGGAATTAGAATTGATTTTGTTGGAAAATAATTATGACATGGTTGGGATATCGGAGACTCGGCTGGATGAGAGCCATGACTGGGCTGTTAATTTACAGGGCTATTGTCTTTTCAGAAATGACCGCACAAATAAGGGGGAGGTGTCTGTTTATACGTAAAATCATCCTTAAAACCCATCCTGCGTGATAATATAGGTGAATCTAATGGAAATGTAGAGTCCCTGTGGGTGGAGATAAGGGGAGGGGGAAAAAATAGTAAATTACTGATAGGGGTTTGCTATAAGTCTCCAACAATAATGGAGGTGGAGGAGAATATCCTCATAAAGCAAATAAATGAAGCAGCGACTCAGGGAGAAGTCATTATTATGGGGGACTTTAACTACCCTGAAATACATTATGGAACTGAAACCTGCAGATCCAGCAAAGGTAATAGGTTTTTGACAACTATGGCCTTGTTCACACTCAATTTGCGTTTTTTTTAGCAGGAAAAAAAACACCTGCGTTTTTCTAAAAGTGCCAAAAAGTGTCCCTTGTGTGTCTGAAAGGATTTGACACTTTTTTGGACTTAGTCATTTTTTGGCCAAAAACGCAGGCAAAAACGCTAGCGTTAACGCAGGGTGCCTAAATGTGCCATTTAAAAACACACCCTGCGTTAACGCATGCGTTTCCCATAGGACCCCATGTTAAAAAAACGCATGCGTTTTTGGAAACAACTCCTGCGTTTTTTTCCAGCACCCAAAAAACGCTGCATGCAGCGTTTTTTGGACTCGGGGAAAAAAACGCAAGTGGAGCTGAAAAACGCATGTACACTTAAATGTACCCTGCGTTAACACACCTGCGTTTTTGAAAAACTTCAGAAAAATGCAGAGTGTGCCAAAAACGCAGGTGAGTGTGAGCAAGGCCCATGAGAGACAATTACCTTTCACAACTGGTTCAGCACCCAACAAGAAGGGGGGCACTGCTGGACCTAATATTAACCAACAGGCCGGACCGCATATCAAATATTCGGGTTGGAGTTCACTTGGGTAATAGTGATCACAAAATAATAAGTTTTCAAGTATCCTTTAATAAGATGTGCAGTAGAGGGGCTACAAGGACACTAAACTTCAGGAAGGCAGATTTCCAACGGTTGAGAGATGATCTTAGTGCAAAAAAATAAACTGGGACGATGTCCTGAGACATAAAAGTACACAAAGCAAGTGGGAGACGTTTATTAGCATCCTGAATAGGACCTGTGCACAATATATACCCTATGGGAATAAGCATGCTAGAAATAGGAGGAAACCACTATGGCTAAATAAAGCTGTAATGGTACCTTTATACGCGGCAACTTTTCTAGGAATTTCACTGGCATTTTACTGGTTGCAGTGAAATTATGGAGACATTGTTCTATCATGTTGCTGTGTACAAATGGAACAATGTCTTCGTGATTTCACTGCAACCAGTAAGTTGCCACTGAAATTCCTAGACAAGTTGCCACGTGTAAAGGTACCTTTAGGGGTGCAATAAGTGACAAAAAGAAAGCATTTAGGGAATTAAAGCAAGTAGATAGTGATGAAGCATTAAATTAATGCAGAAAATTTAATAACATTTGTAAAAAGCAAACCAAGGCAGCAAAGATTAAGGGCCGCTTTACACACACCAACTTCTGTGTCCAACTTCTGAACAGATCTCTGGTTGCAGTGAAATCATGGACACATTGCTCCATTTTGTACACAGCCACAAAATGGAACAATGTGTCCATGATTTCACTGCAACCAGAGATCTGTTGAGAAGTTGGACACAGAAGTTGGTGTGTGTAAAGCGGCCCTGAGACAGAGAGACTCATTGCCAGAGAAAGTAAAAATAATCCCAAAATATTTTTTAACTACATAAATAGTAAGAAACTAAAAAATGATTGTGTTGGCCCCCTTAAAAATAGTCTGGGTGAAATGGTGGATGAGGGAAAAGCCAATATGCTAAATGACTTTTTTTTCAACAGTATTTACATAAGAAAATCCCATGACAGATAACATGATCAGTGATAACAAAAATTCTCCATTAAATGTCACCTGCTTAACCCAGCAGGAAGTACGTCACCACCTAAAAATCACTAAAATTAACAAATCCCCAGGCCCGGATGGGATACACCCCAGAGTACTGCAAGAATTAAGTACTGTCATAGATAGACCATTATTATTTTTAATATTTAAAGATTCCATAATAACAGGGTCTGTACTACAGGACTGGCGTATAGAAAATGTGGTGCCAATATTCAAAAAGTGGACAAAAACTGAACTTGGAAATTATAGGCCAGTAAGCTTAAACTCTACTGTGGGTAAAATCCTAGTTTCTAAGAGATGCTTTATTGGAGTATCTGAAGAAAAATAACTTCATGACCCAATATCAACATGGGTTTATGAGAAACCATTCCTGTCAAATCTGATAAGCTTCTATGAAGAGGTAAGTTCTGGACTGGATCAAAGAAATGCAGTGGACGTGGTGTATATGGACTTTTCAAAAGCTTTTGATACGGTTCCACACAAAGGTTGATACATAAAATGAGAGCAATGGGGATAGGGGAAAATATGTGTAAGTGGGTTAAAAACTGGCTTAGCGATAGGAAACAAAGGGTGGTTATTAATGGATCACACTCAGAATGGGTCACAATTAACAGTGGGGTGCCACAGGGGTCAGTATTGGGCCCACTACTCTTTATTATATTTATTAATGACCTTGTAGGGGCCATACAGAGTAGAATCTCAATATTTGCAGACTCACATTTAGTGGCCAGTGTCAGGCAGCTGCAGCAAAGGCAAATAAAATAATGGGATGTATTAAAAGAGGCATAGATGCTCATGAGGAGAACATAATTTTACCTCTATACAAGTCACTAGTGCAACCACACTTAGAATACTGTGTACAATTCTGGTCTCCAGTGTATAAGAAAGACATAGATGAACTAGAGCGGGTGCAGAGAAGAGCGACCAAGGTTATTAGAGGACTGAGGGGTCTGCAATACAAAGACAGGTTATTAAACTTGGGGTTATTTAGCTTGGAAAAATGAAGGCTTAGGGGTGATCTTATAATAATGTAAAAATATATGAGGGGACAGTACAGAGACCTTTTCATATGATCTTTTTACTCTTAGGCCTGAGATGGGGACAAGGGGGCATCCTCTACGTCTGGAGGAAAGAACGTTTAATCATAATCACCGACGCGGATTCTTTACTGTAAGATCAGTGAGACTATGGGACTCTCTGCCACATGATGTTGTAATGAGTGACTCACTACTAACATTTAAGAATGTTCTGGATGCCTTTCTTGAAAACTATAATATTACCGGTTATATATACTAGATTCTTTGATAGGGCGTTGATCCAGGGAACTAGTCTGATTGCTGTATGTGGAGTCACGAAGGAATTTTTTTCCCCAATGTGGAGCTTAGTGTTGCCACATGGTTTTCTTTGCCTTCCTCTGGATCAACATGTTAATCTATGGGTTGAACTAGATGGACTTAAAGTCTTCCTTCAACCTTAAAAACTATAAAAAAAAAAAAAAAAAATCTTGCAGGTGGTTGTGTGATTAACGAATAAGTGTGGAAGAGAGGAGGAGGTCTTGGGCAGTATATAAGTATATAAGCGTATATCCAGGCAGCAAAATGCTGACAGTTTGTAATTTGCACCCTGTCGGCTGAGAATGGGGAGGGTGAGGGCATGTTGAGGCTGGGGGGCGAGCATGTTGAGACTAGGACATGGGCAGGTTTGTTGCTCTGTGGGGAGGGCTTGTTGCTGTTTGGGGAGGGTTTGTTGCTTTTTGGAGAAGGATTGTTGCTGTTTGGGACGTACTTGTAGGAGTTTGGACAAAAACGACAAGTAGTGCATTATGCCTAAGCTCCAAAACAAACACGCCTCTGGTCGATGGCCTCCAGACACAGAAAGGTGATATGTAGGTAACCTTGCAAAAAGATGACAGGGTGTAAATTACAAACTGCCAGCATTTTGCAGCTTAGATATACACTTAGATTTTATAGAAAACCCGGATAACCACTTTAAGAGGTATCAACCACTGAGGACTATTTAAACATTTAATAAGTGATTATGGGTCATAAGCATAGAAAGACTTATTATTCCTAAAATCTTATATTCATTTACTTCAAATGAACATAAATTACAAACACGAAAACACTACTTAAAAATAATGGTGCACAGAAAATAGGGGGATGAAATCCCTGTCTATAAGACTCCCTCCTGAACCCTACCTGGCAGTGGAGGTCAGAACCCTAAAAATTCGACGTGGTGCCTCCACTCATCGATGACTAGCTCTAAAGCTACCCTCACTGTCCCTGCAAGTTGCAGTCAGAAACAGTGCTCACCACAAGACAATATTTTAGTGTAGGCAGCAATAATAATAGATAAGTGGGTTAGCTTAAAAATACATAATTCCACACACCAGAATTATTTAAAAAAATTGGGTGTTAGTCCCTGAGAGCTGTACCCTAACTGACAGCGGGGGTCAGCGCCTTAAGATAACGCAACGGTGCCCCAACTCCCATTGACTGTCACAATACTAGCTCACACTGTAATATTGGACAAAGCAAAAAATGCACCAGTAAATAAAGTGCCACACAATTTCAAGGCAACAATTTATCAAAGGCCATTAGGTATTTTAAAAATGGTGCTTATCCCAAAAGCGAGGTTATAAAGACATGGTTGGGGGAGTTTGGTTATAAACTAGAATGACGATTGTGGCACAGGCCCTCTCGTCCAACATCAACATCAACCTTACAAATGTTGTTCTGGTTGAATGGGCAAAAATTTACACAGATGTTTACAACATTTTTTATAAAGTCTAAAGTCAGTGGGTGAAATAAGTATTAAACACGTCACTAATTTTCTTCCTACATACACATATTTCTCAATCTGCTATTGACGTAAATTTCTCGCCGGTTGTTGGTAACATCCGATCCAATTCACACAGGCAAAGAAATCATGTGCAATAATGAAAAATGACACAGGGTAAAAGTATTGAACACACTTACTGAAATTTATTTAATACTTTGTACACAAGGCTTTGTTGTTGATGACATCTTCAAGTCACCTCCTGTATGGAGAAACTAGTCACATGCATTGCTCAGGTGTAATCTTGGATAATTCTTCCATACAAGCATTCTTCAAATCCTGAAGGTTTTATCAGCTTCCTCTATAGACTTTGTGATTTGGTTCTTTCATAAATTTTCTATTGGATTCAGGTAAGGTAATTATGTGAGCCATTTTACCACCCTCATTTCATCTTCATGATTCTTGTAGATGGCAGCAGATTTTTATGAAGACTGTCTCGGTACATTTCCTTCTTCCTTCCTTCCTTCCTTCCTTCCTTCCTTCCTTCCTTCCTTCCTTCCTTCCTTCCTTCCTTCCCTTCCTTCCTTCCTTCCTTCCTTTCCTTCCTTCCTTCCTTCCTTCCTTCCTTCCTTCCTTCCTCTCCTTCCTTCCTTCCTTCCTTCCTTCCTTCCTTCCTTCCTTCCTTCCTTCCTTCTTCTTCCTTCCTTCCTTCCTTCCTTCCTTCCTTCCTTCCTTCCTTCCTTCCTTCCTTCCTTCCTTCCTTCCTTCCTTCCTTCCTTCCTTCCTTCCTTCCTTCCTTCCTTCCTTCCTTCCTTCCTTCCTTCCTTCCTTCCTTCCTTCCTTCCTTCCTTCCTTCCTTCCTTCCTTCCTTCCTTCCTTCCTTCCTTCCTTCCTTCCTTCCTTCCTTCCTTCCTTCCTTCCTTCCTTCCTTCCTTCCTTCCTTCCTTCCTTCCTTCCTTCCTTTCCTTCCTTCCTTCTTCCTTCCTTCCTTCCTTCCTTCCTTCCTTCCTTCTTCCTTCCTTCCTTCCTTCCTTCCTTCCTTCCTTCCTTCCTTCCTTCCTTCCTTCCTTTCCTTCCTTCCTTCCTTCCTTCCTTCCTTCCTTCCTTCCTCCTTCCTTCCTTCCTTCTCCTTCCTTCCTTCCTTCCTTCCTCCTTCCTTCCTTCCTTCCTTCCTTCCTTCCTTCCTTCCTTCCTCTCCTTCTCCTTCCTTCCTTCCTTCCTTCCTTCCTTCCTTCCTTTCCTTCCTTTCCTTCCTTCCTTCCTTCCTTCCTTCCTCTCCTTCCTTCCTTCCTTCCTTCCTTCCTTCCTTCCTTCCTTCCTTTTCCTTCCTTCCTTCCTTCCTTCCTTCCTTCCTTCCTTCTCCTTCCTTCCTTCCTTCCTTCCTTCCTTCTTCCTTCCTTCCTTCCTTCCTTCCTTCCTTCCTTCCTTCCTTCCTTCCTTCCTTCCTTCCTTCCTTCCTTCCTTCCTTCCTTCCTTCCTTCCTTCCTTCCTTCCTTCCTTCCTCCTTCCTTCCTTCCTTCCTTCCTTCCTTCCTTCCTTTCCTTCCTTCCTTCCTTCCTTCCTTCCTCCTTCCTTCCTTCCTTCCTTTCCTTCCTTCTTCCCTTCCTTTACCTTCCTTCCTTCCTTCCTTCCTTCCTTCCTTATGTCCTTCCTTCTGTGACATGACCCTTTAGTAGTTAAAATTCTGTTGTAACCAATGCCATCTATGTTTTTCCTGGTGCCATCGCATGGATGGTGCCGGTGTTTTTGTCGGCGCTGGGAAAGAGCGGATCCTTCGTCTGGTGGTGCGTATAGGACGTCCATGACCTCTCCAGCGACGTCTGCCTCTGTCGCTGAGCGCCGCTGTGTTTCCCCTCTGGGTGGTGTTGGTCGCAGAAGAGCGGACCCTGCAGAGGTGTCCGTTAGGCGCAGCCTGCGTTCTTCTGTCAGAGGTGGGATGGGTGGAGCCAGTCGTGCATCTCCATCTGGCCTGGCTCTAGGGGCGGTCCGGATGAGGTCATCAGGCTGTGGGCTCCAGCCTATGGGAGGTAACCGCGCCCTTCAAATACATTGGAGCCTGTCTTGCAGGCCGCCAAATATAGTTTTGGTTCCCCAAGTGACATAGTGTGTGTGTTTGGTTTTGACTCTGACCTTTGCCTGGATTTTTGACTCTGTACCGCCTGACGATTTTGTACCTTTGCTGCCCTCTCGGTTTTGACTCTGACCTTTGCCTGGATTTTCGACTCTGTACCGCCTGACGATTTTGTACCTTCGCTGCCCTCTCAGTTTTGACTCGAACTCCTGACTACGTTCTTCGCTTCCTGATTTTTCCCTTCCTACACGACCTCCCTGCTCTGCTGCTCCCATAGGTAGCTACCTCCTGGGCTCCGCTATAATTCCAGATCCCTGTATAGGGGTTAAGGGTCTCGGGGTTTCTCGGGGTGCTGCCTTACCAGCAGCTCAGCCTTACAGCGGATGGTCGTCACATAAGGTTGCAAAAATATTAAGATAGCTCCCTATTTTTACCCATCATGAGATGTTTAATGTGTGGCACCTTGGTAATGAGACACCTTTTATAGGTCATCTGTTGAACCAGCTGATATTATTTTTCAGGAAATGGCAGGATTGCTTTCTAATTGCATACAGATTTCAGCTTATGTCATGACTTTCCATAGAGTATTGCACCTCTCTTTCTTCATGTACTAAAGGCTTTTTTCATTTCTCACTTCTAAATATTACACATAACTTTATTAATGGACATCTACAGGTGGGTTGAGAAGTTCATGCCAATAGCACCATTAGAAAAATATTTACTTAGTAAAAGGGATAATGTATTTAATACTTGAATACTTTGAAGAAGGCGTTATGCAGAAACGTCTAGTGGTTTAAACTGGAGGTTACTGTTCATATTTTACCTCCTAACTTTATAGATCTTAATGATGTACAAACAAAATCAAAAGTTTTTTTTTTTTTTTAAAGAAAATGTTTCCATGGATTGGAGTTTTTCTTCAGCTGGATCCACAGGTTTCTCTGGTGTTGTTGTTCTTGAACAAGGTGTGCCTCTGCCTAATTCCATTGGGCTCCAAAACAGGAGACAGAAATAATCCAAAAAAGTCAAGATTTGGTTATTATCTGGCTATGTTTTTTTTTCCTTTTGAGTATTTAATACTTATTTCAATACTGTAACTGTCCATACAGAGCAGTGCTGAATAGACCATGCCAGCTTGAGAGTCGTTCACATACAGGGGCTATGTGTGAGCACAGACTGTTATACAGGGGTCTATGTGTGAGCTCCTGTTCTAATACAGGGGGCTATGGGAGAGCTTCTGATGTAATACAGAGTCTATGTGAGGCCTCCTGTTGTTATAAAGGGGGCTATATGTGGCTTCCTGCTGTAATACTGGGGACTGTGTGAGGCCTCCTGCTGTTTACTGGGGCTGTATGTGGTCTCCTGCAGGCACCTGCGTTAACGGATGCGTTAACGCTAGCGTTTTTAAAGTGCTCAGTTAAGCACCCTGCGTTAACGCTAGCGTTTTTGCCTGCATTTGTGGCCAAAAAATGACTAAGTCCAAAAAGGATTTTAATCCTTTCAGACACACAAGAGACATGTTTTAGCACTCATGTGGCTTTAGGAGTGCTAAAAAAAACGCAAATTGTGTGTGAACAATGCCATACACACACTCACACATGCACACTCACACACGCACACTCACACATACACACTCACACACCCGCACACACACTCTCACACATACACACACATACTCGTTTAAGTGCTTTAGGGGGACACCTGACTGGAACATGTATTGTGGGGACTACCTTTCCCTGCAGTGATATTAACAAGGCAATCAGATAGGAATATTTAAGTGCAATGTGTAATTACAGTTATCACTTGAGCTAATCAATATTGCTTAAAATAAGGAACCTGACTTTTACTATCCTTGTGAGGACCGTTTCATGAACAATGACCATCTGAGGACATCTGTAAATACACACATCTCAGGGTTTTAACCACCTGGGGACTAAGATATTTTTCTGCTGTTAGGTCACTAACAATGGAGGTCTATAGGAGAAATTACATTTAAGGCTCGCCCACACAAGAGTATTTGCCCGTCTGTGCAGTGTCCGCAAATAGGGACCAAAGCTTTGGTCTCTAATTGCGGACACTGCACAGACGGGCAAATACATTCGTATGGGAGAGTCCTAACTTATTGAAAAAAAAAATCACCACACCAAGACCATGCTGTTTTTTTAAACAAACTTCCAATTACCCAAGAAATACAAAGTGAGAAAATGCTCCATCTACAATGCTTTTCATTTTGTGGTTATTATACCTTCCCTGTTCAGTTCTAGCCAATCTGTCAGCAGCATTTTTCTGCGAAAAAAAAACAGGTATAAACATTTAATGATCTGTTTGAGAACAAAGATACACCACAAGATACACCAGAGCACTTCATGACATCCTTTGTGACTAAGTACAGCATACGCCACACAGCCATCAAAGCAATTCTGAAAAAGCATTGGGACATTATGAGGCAGGAAGAGGCAGGGTGCTTTGAATGTGGGAAATAAAGTGTGGATGTGGTGAATGTCCCCACTTGATCCATGACCTGAAATGTGTGTGAGTATGTCCCCACGAGCACCGTGACCTGAAAGGAAGAGGCAGGGTGCTTTGAATGTTGGTTATGAAGTCTGGATGTGCTGAATGTCCCCACTTGGTGCATGACCTGAAATGTGTGTGAGTATGTCCCCATGAGCACCGTGACCTGAAAGGAAGAGGCTGGGTGCTTTGAATGTTGGTTATGAAGTCTGGATGTGGTGAATGTCCCCACTTGGTGCATGACCTGAAGTATGTGTGAGTATGTCCCCATGAGCACTGTGACCTGAAAGGAAGAGGCAGGGTGCTTTGAATGTTGGTTATGAAGTCTGGATGTGGTGAATGTCCCCACTTGGTGCATGACCTGAAGTATGTGTGAGTATGTCCCCACTTGGTGCATGACCTGAAGTATGTATGTGAATATGTCCCCACGAGCACCGTGATCTGAAAGGAAGAGGCAGGGTGCTTTGAATGTTGGTTATGAAGTCTGGATGTGGTGAATGTCCCCACTTGATCCATGACCTGAAGTATGTGTGAGTATGTCCCCACTTGGTGCATGACCTGAAATGTGTGTGAATATGTCCCCACGAGCACTGTGATCTGAAAGGAAGAGGCAGGGTGCTTTGAATGTTGGTTATGAAGTCTGGATGTGGTGAATGTCCCCACTTGATCCATGACCTGAAGTATGTGTGAGTATGTCCCCACTTGGTGCATGACCTGAAATGTGTGTGACTATGTCCCCATGAGCACTGTGACCTGAAAGGAAGAGGCAGGGTGCTTTGAATGTTGATTATGAAATCTGGATGTGGTGAATGTCCCCACTTGGTGCATGACCTGAAATTTGTGTGAATATGTCCCCACGAGCACCGTGATCTGAAAGGAAGAGGCAGGGTGCTTTGAATGTTGGTTATGAAGTCTGGATGTGGTGAATGTCCCCACTTGGTGCATGACCTGAAGTATGTGTGAGTATGTCCCCACTTGGTGCATGACCTGAAGTATGTGTGAGTATGTCCCCATGAGCACTGTGACCTGAAAGGAAGAGGCAGGGTGCTTTGAATGTTGGTTAAGAAGTCTGGATGTGGTGAATGTCCCCACTTGGTGCATGACCTGAAATGTGTGTGACTATGTCCCTATGAGGACTGTGACCTGAATGGAAGAGGCAGGGTGCTTTGAATGTTGATTATGAAATCTGGATGTGGTGAATGTCCCCACTTGGTGCATGACCTGAAATGTGTGTGAATATGTCCCCACGAGCACCGTGATCTGAAAGGAAGAGGCAGGGTGCTTTGAATGTTGGTTATGAAGTCTGGATGTGGTGAATGTCCCCACTTGATCCATGACCTGAAGTATGTGTGAGTATGTCCCCACTTGGTGCATGACCTGAAATGTGTGTGAGTATGTCCCCACAAGCACCGTGACTTGAAAGGAAGAGGCAGGGTGCTTTGAATGTTGGAAATGAAGTCTGGATGTGGTGAATGTCCCCACTTGGTGCATGACCTGAAATGTGTGTGAATATGTCCCCACGAGCACCGTGATCTGAAAGGAAGAGGCAGGGTGCTTTGAATGTTGGTTATGAAGTCTGGATGTGGTGAATGTCCCCACTTGGTGCATGACCTGAAATGTGTGTGAGTATGTCCCCACGAGCACCGTGACCTGAAAGGAAGAGGCAGGGTGCTTTGAATGTTGGAAATGAAGTCTGGATGTGGTGCATGTCCCCACTTGGTGCATGACCTGAAATGTGTGTGAGTATGTCCCCACGAGCACCGTGACCTGAAAGGAAGAGGCAGGGTGCTTTGAATGTTGGTTATGAAGTCTGGATGTGGTGAATGTCCCCACTTGATCCATGACCTGAAATGTGTGTGACTATGTCCCCATGAGCACTGTGACCTGAAAGGAAGAGGCAGGGTGCTTTGAATGTTGGAAATGAAGTCTGGATGTGGTGAATGTCTCCACTTGGTGCATGACCTGAAATGTGTGTGAGTATGTCCCCACGAGCACCGTGACCTGAAAGGAAGAGGCAGGGTGCTTTGAATGTTGGTTATGAAGTCTGGATGTGGTGAATGTCCCCATTTGGTGCATGACCTGAAGTATGTGTGAGTATGTCCCCACTTGGTGCATGACCTTGTTGTGGAAATATCTATGAATTCACTAGATAGATAAGTTCTATAGTTCTAAAGTATTGTTCAATGTGTAGTCAAGTCTCTTATTAGATGTCTAGAAGACTGTGACTTTTAACTCTGCTTTCTCTAAACACAAAGTGTTCAGCACATTCTGTAATGTCCTAAGTAGTCTATCTATATTGCCTATGTGGCTATCCTTGGACATTAAGACCCAGGATAAGTTGAAGTATAAACACTTATTAGTATACTTGTTAACCAGTTTTCTGTCTAACCATATCATTTTCTTAGTAATTTCTTTGTCCAATACTGCCTCCAAAGGTAGGATGCTGCATTGGTATTGTGTACTCATAACTAAACTGAAATTCGTTGAAATGGAGCCCACATGACGAATATAACCCATGTTTATATATACTAACCAATTATCTTCTGTAAATTAACAGATGTTTTGTTACCTCACCATGTGACATAATTGGAGGTATTTAACCTCGTCCATTGTAATTATACAATACAACCTTTTCCAAAACTCTACGACATTGTGTGGCGTAGATTTATTGGGCTCGCAAGCAAAGGGTAATGATAATTGCGGACACGAGTTATCCAAGCATGGAGATATACCTTTAAAGCATAGGTGTATATCTCCCATTATTTCCTTATCAACCTGAAATGTATACCTCCCTAACAAGTCCATTGTACTGTAGACAGTGAATGGCTATCCTCGGGACATTACTCTTCTACAAACTCCACCAAACCATAAAGGTCTACACAGACTGATGACCATTCATGTAAGCTTAGCCCTATACCCCATTTCCTCAAGATGCCTGGACCACCAGTGCAATAAGCCCCGGCACCTTGTGCAACCCCTATCCCGTTGTAGATTGTAAGCTCTTTGAGCAGGGTCACCTTCATTTCTTGCTCTATTGTATTTTTTTTCACATTGATTCTATGCCTATTGTTTTGTATCCAATTATTGTACTTTATTTGTTCTCTATTGTAATTACTTACTGTATTATATTTTCTGTACTCTAACCCTACATTGTAAAGCGCTGCGGAATATGTTGGCGCTATATAAATAAAGCATTATTATTATTATTATTATTATACATCATACTTTACAGCTGTTTATACATTTCTCCTGCTACCCTGTGCTCATTACATTTTTGACAACAAGGGCTCAAACACACAGGCATCTGTCTTCAGTTTTTTTAGACGCTTTTTTGATATTGTCATTTAAACTGATGCTTTTAAAGAGCATTCAGCTTTTTCAGCTGCCCCTCTCACGTTATAGGTGAGGAGAACAGGCTGCGCTTAAATGGCAAAGTGTGTGTGTGCTCCCATTGAAATCAATGGGACTGTAATACATGGCTTTTTTTGATAGTCAATTAAACGCGTCAGATACCTGTGTGTTCAAACACTGAATAAATACTTCTATTCATGCTTATTTTGGCCAAGAACTGATATGTGAAGAGAGGTGAATAAGGTACTGCAAGACACTTCTGTGGAACAATAATGGCCATGTGGATATTGATCTCACCAGGCCCTTAATTCACTTGATAGCTGTCATCAGTAGATAGGACACCTTCCATACACTGTATATTAAATGGGTGTCTGGTCTTTGTAGTGATACATTTAGTAATTTGTAGTTTTAGACACCCAATAAATGTCTTTAGATTGAATATTCTAACAAAGTAATATAATTATACCTTTTCTCTCCAAGGGAAACTACTATCCCCATAATTGTATGTAATTTCTTCTCCAGGGTTGATGTCACTTATGGCAAAAAGGCACAAATGTGGCCTTTTTTCAACCATAACTTTCTTCATTTTGCAATTTGGGTTTTTATATTCATCATTAACTAATCTTCCTAATGAGTCATTGTCTTGGGATGCATCAGTGCTGATATAAAAGAAAAAAATGTACCTGAATCTTGACATGTAGAAATATCTGGTTGATTATAATATAACCAAGATAATACAAATGTATTTAAAGGGAGTCTGTCACTAGTTTTTTAGCGTGGACTTTTACTAAGATAGGTAAACCATGGAACAGTGGGCAGAGTGCAGAGGAAGGCAACATCTTATTTAATCTAAGCCAGGGGTCTCAAACTCCAGGCCTCGAGGGCTGCACACAGTCCAGGTTTTCAGGATTTTCTTAGAATTTGACAGTTGGTCATTTGATTACCAATTGTCAAATACTATGGAAATCCTGAAAACCTGGACTGTGTGCGGCCCTTGAGGCCTGGAGTTTGAGACCCCTGATCTAAGCTATAAAATGTTATATGAAAATGAGCATGGCAGGAGTTCTCATGGTAATGAGGGGCATTATGCAGCCCTTCAGCACTGTGAAACTCCAGTAAGGAATGGGAATAGCCCCCTCCTAACAATGGGGTCTAATCCTACTTGTGGAGCTCATTTGCATATAAATTGTGATGAGCAAGCACCAAAGTGCTCAGAAGCGGGAAGGTGTCCGGATAATACTACTGGCAGGGAACAGCCTGCCTCAAGGTATCCCTGCCCTTTGGCGTACAGGCCAAAGTGGCGGATGGAAGGCAAACCCAAGGATACACTCCATGGAGACACGGTGGGCGGGGACAGCCTGGGATCACTCCTACAGTGTCACTGCAGAAGGCTTTACCGGCTGTCCCTTCCCACATTGACGCACATGGAGTTTCCATGTTTTCCCACCCACCAGCACGTCAAAGTGGATGGGAAGAACAGGGACTTTGAATTTAGTAGTCTCTGCTCACATTTGTGAGACGCTGGTGGGTGGGAACAACAGTGTGTCATCAGTGGGTTGGAGCCTGCCCCCGACGCATCATATGACGCAAAAAGACGCTGCACACAGCCCGACCCGGAAGCACTCCAGGCCGGGCAGTGTCAGGAAAGTGACACCACAGCACCGCCGACCGGAGGACGGACCCATGGACTGCTGGCAGCGTCTGCAGGAGCAGGGGAGTATAATTTATTTTTTTGCCCTGACAGAACTCCTTTAAATCTCTATAATTAAATAACATAAGTTGGTTTCTGCTGTCTGACCACCGTGCCTACCAAACAGTGAGAGAACTCCACACTGAAAAACTGGTGACAAAATTCCCTTGTTACAGTCATCTTAACATAACAAATGACACTGGTTGACATCTATTAAAGGAATTTGTCACCAGTTTGATGCTAGCTAAACTGCCAACGGCCATGGAAAGTATACATCTCTGCTTTTAATTTAGACATTTTGCTGCCTTTGTTGTGCTGGTAAAGTCAGAGAGGCTACATCTTCACTGTAATGAGAGATTTCTGGGTATACCAATATGTTTAAAAGCCCTAAATCTACCTGCTATAGCTATTAAATAGCAAACTAACCCCTATTCATATTGCCCTCTTAAGGGCTAAAATACGTCCGAAAAAATAGACCCCATTGAAATGCATTGATTTCAATGGGGTAAAACACACGTCCGAATTTTTTTCGGATCAGCCGATCCGAAAAAAAAATTTGGATGCATGTCCGAATATTCATTTTCAGACTGAATTTCAGCCCCATTATAATAAATGTGAACAAAAATTTCGGTCCGAAATTCGGTTGTACTTGTAAACGGAACCGAATTTCAGGCCGAAATTTTTTATTTATTTTTTTTTTCATTTTCCCATTTAATTTACATCCGAATTTCAGATGTCCAAAAAAAATTTCGGATCCGAAATTGCGCAAATTCAGACCCGAATTTCAGATCCGAAATTTTTTTCGATCTGTGTCTTAGCCCTAAGGGTGCTTCTTTATGTTACCTGATGTTGCAAAAATGGTGCTGCCTCAGTAACTGACTGCAGTGGATTCACATGATCAGCAGAGACAGGACATAATCAGGACTGGCTATCAACTGGGGAAAGATGGATACCCTTTAAGGCTGGTTTCACATTGGCGTTCCCCTCCGCAGCATTCTGCGGAGGGGAAGCGCAATGTGAGCGCAGCCAGCAGAAGCCCCTATCATAATGAGAGCGCACGGTGCTGCGCTTGACTGCGCATGACCGTGCTCTCCCATTCACTCCCATATTTGATTTGTACACAGGTGGATGCCTGCGCACAAATCACCCAGTCTCGTCCGCACCAGGGACGCGACATGTTGCATTCCTGGTATGGAGGAGAGTGTGTGATTTGTGCGCAGGCATCCGCCTGCGTACAAATCACATATGGGAGTCATGCGCAGTCAAGTGCAGCACCGTGCGCTCTCATTATAAAGATAGGGGCTTCTGCTGGCTGCGCTCACAAGGCGGTTCCCCTCCGCAGAACGCTGCGGAGGGGAACGCCAATCTGAACCCAGCCTAAAATGCATTAAAAAAACTGATTACTTACCACCATATTTTTTCATTCCACTGAAATTCGTACATGAAGTTCTTAAAATTGGGGTCCCTTTATGGACCTTTTCTGGCTCTCATCCAAATTGATGAGCTCACCTCGATATTCTGCAACAAAACTCCCTTTTTCGATTTCAGTTTCAGCAAACACTCCTCTTCCTGTAGAAAATATTTATCATTACCTAAGACAGTCATTCTAATGCATGACAATACTAAGGCAATTTAGTTAAAACTTGTTTTAACTCACCTTTAAATCAACCTTAATGACACAAAGTGGACAGAAAGATTCACGTACCGCAAACACTGGTACAAGATAATAATGTATTCAATTTGTAAACTGGAAGGAAAAACTGCAATTTATATATAGACTAGTAAAAAGGCCCGATGCAATTGCATCGGGAGCACGGTGAAATGAATTGTTTGTATACAGGTGGGTCAGTGGGTATCAGAGTATAGAGGCGGGTCAGTGGGTAGTAGAGCATCGAGGTGGCTCTGTGGGTAGCAGAGTATGGAGGCGGCTCTGTGGCTAGCAGAGTATCGAGGCGGCTCTGTGGGTAGCAGAGAATAGAGGCGGCTCTGTGGGTAGTAGAGTATAGAGGCGGCTCTGTGGTGGAGGGGTGAGGAGAGATGCGGCTGTGTGGTGGAGGGGTGAGGAGAGAAGCGGCTCTGTGGTGGAGGGGTGAGGAGAGATGCGGCAGAGTGGTGGAGGGGTGAGGAGAGATGGGTGTCTGTGGTGGAGGGGTGAGGAGAGATGCGGCTGTGTGGTGGAGGGGTGAGGAGAGATGCGGCTCTGTGGTGGAGGGGTGAGGAGAGAAGCGGCTGTGGTGGAGGGCTGAGGAGAGATGCGGCTGTGGTGGAGGGGTGAGGAGAGATGCGGCTCTGTGGTGGAGGGGTGAGGAGAGATGCGGCTCTGTGGTGGAGGGGTGAGGAGAGATGCGGCTCTGTGGTGGAGGGGTGAGGAGAGATGCGGCTCTGTGGTGGAGGGGTGAGGAGAGATGGGTGTCTGTGGTGGAGGGGTGAGGAGAGAAGCGGCTGTGTGGTGGAGGGGTGAGGAGAGATGCGGCTGTGTGGTGGAGGGGTGAGGAGAGATGCGGCTGTGTGGTGGAGGGGTGAGGAGAGATGCGGCTGTGTGGTGGAGGGGTGAGGAGAGAAGCGGCTGTGTGGTGGAGGGGTGAGGAGAGATGCAGCTCTGTGGTGGAGGGGTGAGGAGAGATGCGGCTCAGTGGTGGAGGGGTGAGGAGAGATGCGGCTCAGTGGTGGAGGGGTGAGGAGAGATGCGGCTCAGTGGTGGAGGGGTGAGGAGAGATGCGGCTCAGTGGTGGAGGGGTGAGGAGAGATGCGGCTCAGTGGTGGAGGGGTGAGGAGAGATGCGGCTCAGTGGTGGAGGGGTGAGGAGAGAAGCGGCTTAGTGGTGAGGGGTAAGGAGAGAAGCGGCTCAGTGGTGTAGGGTGAGGAGAGAATCGCTCAGGTAGGTAGGAGAAAGGGTCATTGTATGAGGAAGAACCAGTATGAGAGATACAGAGATTATAACAGACAGTATCACAGATTACAGAAGTATACACACATTACACACAGTATGAACATACAGACAGTATACAGAGATTACACACAGTATAGAGACATTACAGAGAGTATAAGAATGACAACAGTATCAGAGACATTACAGAAGTAGAGACATGACAGAGAGTGTCAGAGACATGACGCAAGTGTGCAGAGACATGACGCAGAGTGTGCAGAGACATGACGCAGAGTGTGCAGAGACATGACGCAGAGTGTGCAGAGACATGACGCAGAGTGTGCAGAGACATGACGCAGAGTGTGCAGAGACATGAGACGCAGAGTGTGCAGAGACATGACCAGGCAGAGTGTGCAGAGACATGACGCAGGAGAGTGTGCAGAGACATGACGCAGGCAGAGTGTGCAGAGACATGACGCAGCAGAGTGTGCAGAGACATGACGCAGGCAGAGTCGGTGGCAGAGTGTGGACATGACCAGCGAGTGTGCAGAGACATGACGCAGGCAGAGTGTGCAGAGACATGACGCAGGCAGAGTGTGCAGAGACATGACACAGGCAGAGTGTGCAGAGACATGACGCAGGCAGAGCAAGGCAGGGGTTAAAAAAATGTAAATAAAGTTTATGCTCACCTCACCCCGAGCTCCCGGTGGCTCCTCCAGGCTCCCGGTGCCTACAGAGCTCTTCTACTGCAGTTCAGGACCTGCGGTGATGTCAGTCACGTGACCCGCGGTTACCATGGAGTACTACTAATAGTGATTGCACATACATCATATAACAGAGTATACCATGACCTTACAAAAATTACAATCATAAATAATCACGGTATACAGAGGAATAAAGTGACGTGCATAAAAAGCAATAGAAGAAAACAATAATGCTGTTCATGTGGCGCCCCGCCAATGCAGGCGTCACAGAGGGGTACTGCACCCGTAAAAGAGGTGCAGATGCTCCAGCTGCAGGTGGACCCTATGATGGTGAGTGGGACCCATTCCCAGCACTCCCACATTAGTATAGGGTGGGAGGTTACCCGGGAGGGAATAAATTCACCTCTAGGGGGAACAAGGAGGCCTTTTGCTCCCAAGTCTTTGCTGCTATGTCTCTCGTCTGAGGAACCAGGAGGAGAGATGGAAGAAGAGAAGGTTTAAGGAGAATGTGAAAGGAGCTTTCCAGAAGAGCATCCGGTCTGGGAAAGAGGAGCCAGCAAGATAGGTTCTCCCAGACAGCTTACCGGGCACCGGAGCCCGCAGACTGCTGGAGCTATATGCACGGCAGAGAATCTGGATTCCCATGGAGTCTTCAAGTCTCATGGACACCAGAGCAGTCTACAAGAAGGGCACCAGGCAACGTCAAGGGAACAAGCAGCCAGCCAGTAGAGAGTTACCCGACGACAGCGAGGGTGAGAGAGGACAGGAGGTCAGGCTGGATTCTAAATCAACCAGGCTTCACACCAAACTTGAAAGCAGAGAAGAACGGACACGGGTTAGTTAATGAAGGCACACCAAGAGTTCCACCATACCACCTAGGATCCACTTGCAGCCACCCGTTTAAGCTACCTGTTCTTGTAACATCTAAGTGTTGAACTGTGAATTGTAACTGCAACTGCTACAACTAAAAGTAAAGTACCCGGAGGAAAAGTCACTTTGCCTCTGACTGTGTTTCCTTTTGCATGAACTTGTTCCCTTTTCAGGAACGCTGCCTCGGAGGTCCAGCCCTACCTGTGGAGGACTTTGCTAACTAGCCGCGATACCATCTACCTCCGGCGGACTGTGGCGGCGCTGGTGACTCCTCACCAGAAACTACAGGTGACGTCACGACAACTTGTAAATATAATCCCCTGTAAATATACCCTTTTTCAAAGAAATCCCCCAGGACACGGGATCAGGCGCGGCCACCACTCCCCGTGACACTGGAGCGTTAACCCCTTGGAGCCTGATACCCGAGTACCCAAAGCCTGGGCTCGACATTCATAGTAGTCTTAGCGATCAGAAAAACAAAAATCATCAGGTCGGCCTGATGAAGTGATCTTGAGATTTCAAGGATCGCGAAACGTATGTCGGGGTCCAGATATCTGGGGGGCCATTCCCCTGCTGTGTGAACAGGGGATCCATCATTCCTTGCTTACACTATGGGTATGAATTATGTATGATTTTTGTTTTTCTTTGTTTTGTTTCTTATGGCTTCTTTGAGGATAACTTCAATGGGAGTTAAAGAAACAGCACAGTCTACTTGGTAGTTCCAGAGTCTCATCCTCTTGTTAAAGGCAGAGACAGATTTTCGATGCAAATAACATTATATTATTATTATTATTATTATTATTATTATTATTACACTGTGTTCCAAATTATTATGCAAATGTTCTTTTCTTCTAATTTTCCTAAATGGTCAGTGCAAATGACGATCAGTGTAATAAAAGTCATCACCCGTTAGAGTATACATCAAATTTTATTGAAGACACCTCCCAATTATAACAGTATAATCTTCAAAATTAAAAAAAAACTCTAAATGCACTGTTCCAAATTATTAGGCACAGTAGAGTTTCTAAACATTTGATATTTTTGAAAGAATTGAAAATGCTCTTTTGTTGAATTTGCAGCATTAACAGGTCACGTTCACTGAAATAAAAAGCTATTTAACTCCAAAACATCCTAACAGGCCAAGTTACATGTTAACATAGGAACCCTACTTTGATATCACCTTCACAATTCTAGCATCCATTGATATTATGAGTTTCTGGAGAGTTTCTGCTTGTATTTCTTTGCATGATGTCAGAATAGCCTCCCAGAGCTGCTGTTTTGATGTGAACTGCCTCCCACCCTCATAGATCTTTTGCTTCATTATACTCCTAAGGTTCTCTCTAGGGTCGAGGTCAGGGAAGATGGTGGCCACACCATGAGTGTATCTCCTTTTATGCCCATAGCAGCCAATGGCACAGAGGTATTCTTTGTAGCATGAGATGGTGCATTGACATGCATGAGGATGATTTTGCTCCTAAAGGCACGTTTTTGCTTTTTGTACCATGGAAGAAAGTTCTCAGTTGGAAACTCTATATACATTGCAGAGGTCATTTTCACACCTTCAGGAACCTTAAAGGGGTCTACCAGCTGTTTCCCAATGATTCCAGCCTAAAACATGACTGCACCTCCTTGCTGATGTCGCAGCCTTGTTGGGACATGGTGGCATCCACCAACCATCCACTACTCTATTCATCTGGACCATCCAGGGTTGCTCGGCACTCATCAGTAAACAAGACTGTTTGAAAATTAGTCTTCATGTATATTTGGACCCACTGCAACTGTTTCTGCTTGTGAGCACTGTTTAGGGGTGGCCGAATAGTAGGTTTATGCACCACAGCAAGCCTTTGAAGGACCCTACACCTTGAGATTCGAGGGACTCCAGAGGCACCATCAGCTTCAAATATCTGTTTGCTGGTTTGTAAGGCCTTTTTAGCAGCTGCTCTCTTAATCTGATGAACTTGCCTGGCAGAAACCTTCCTCATTCTGCCTTTATCTGCACGAACACATCTGTGCTCAGAATCAGCCACACATCTCTTTACAGTATAATGATCACGCTTAAGTTTTCGTGCAATATCAAATGTTTTCATCCCTTGTCCAAGGCATTGTTCTATTTGTTGCTTTTCGGCAGCAGAGACATCCTTTTTCTTTCCCATGTTACTTTAAGGCGGCCGTCACACGTATCTATATCTTGAGTGATATTGTTAGCGATCACGTGCATGCGCGATCGCTTACAATATCGTTCACATCGCTGGTGAGATGTCACACAGACAGACTCACTAGCGATGTGAACCAGCGAGATCGCTGGTAACTATGGTACACATCGGGTTACTAGGCGCCGCGCGGCGCTTAGTAACCCGACGTTTACCATAGATACCATCTCCCAGCATAGGCTCTGCCGCTGGGAGATCGTTCATCGTGGAGTCACACACCACGATGAAGCAGATTGAACAAGCGTTTGTCGCTTGATATGAGCTCCGGCTCACAAATCTGCGATCTAGCGATCAAGCGATTTTACATTGTAAAATCGCTTGATTGCACGCAGCGATGCACAAACGATATTGCATAGCGATCAAAAAGCAAATCGCTTAAGCGATATCGTGCAGGTCATTGAAGCGTGTGACGGCCGGCGAAAACTGTGCCCTGCGTAATATTGGCATTGTTCACACACATGCGTTTTTTTGCCCATCTCTGCGTTTTTTGGACTGTTAAAAAAAACACAGGTGTGTTAACGCAGGGTACATTTGAGTGTACATGCGTTTTTCACCTGCACTTGCGTTTTTTTCCCCCAGTCCAAAAAACGCTGCATGCAGCGTTTTTTGGGTGCTGGAAAAAAACGCAGGTGTGGTTTCCCAAAAACGCATGCGTTTTTTTAACATGGGCCCCTATGGGAAACGCATGCGTTAACGCAGTGCCTATATGTGACCTGCGTTAACGCATGCTTTCCCATAGGGCCCCATGTTAAAAAAACGCATGCGTTTCTATAACATGGGGCCCTATGGGAAACGCATGCGTTTTTTTAACATGGGCCCCTATGGGAACGCATGCGTTAACGCAGGTGCCTATATGTGACCTGCGTTAACGCATGCGTTTCCCATAGGGCCCCATGTTAAAAAAACGCATGCGTTTCTATAACATGGGGCCCTATGGGAAACGCATGCGTTTTTAAATGGCACATTTATGCACCCTGCGTCAACGCTTGCGTTTTTGCCTGCGTTTTTGAGGAAAAAATGACAAAGTCCAAAAAGGCTGTATTTCCTTTCAGACACAGAAGAGACATTTTTTAGCACTCCTAAAAAAACGCATGTGGTTTTAGGAGTGCTAAAAAAAACGCAAATTGTGTGTGAACAATGCCATTGTTGAACACCCAGTTTTCCTTTTATTGGGCTCACCTGCCAAACTAATTATCACAGATATCTGAGATTGATTTCAATGATCCAACGAACCCTAAAGGTACCTTTACACGCCGCCACTGTGGCTAGCAACAGGAATCCACCGCACGTGCACGCGCACGTTTTTAATGGTGGATACCGATCACTGATGCCGCATATAGACGCCGCCATTGCGTTGTCAACTGAAGGTATCTTAGTTCCCCGGAAGTTCCGACAGATCCTGCGGCTTACTACCTGTTAAATACCTTCCCTGCTTTACACGCCGCTACCACAAAGGAATATGGGCGTACATCTTTCGCGCCGCAAGTACATAGGCGTGACAGAGTTGTGTATTCTGTGACGCTAGTACGCTGATTGGACAACGCAATAGCATCATGATTGGCCAGCCTGCGCAGGAAGGCTGGCTAATACATGACGCCATTGCAATTGTGTAGTGTGAATGGTCAGCTCTTTAACCCCTTAAGGACCGAGTCACTTTGCAGCTTAATGACCGAACCATTTTTTGCAATTCTGACCACTCTCCCTTTATGAGGTAATATCTCTGGAACGCTTCATTGGATCCCAGCGATTCTGAGATTGTTTTTTTTCGTGACATATTGAGCTTCATGTTAGTATTAAATTTAGGTCGATAATTTTTGCGTTTATTTGTGAAAAAATAAAAAATTTGGCAAAAATGTTGAAAATTTAGCAATTTTCAAATTTTCACATTTTTATTCTGCTAAACCAGAGAGTTATGTGCCAAAAAATAGTTAATAAATAACATTTCCCACATGTCTACTTCACATCAGCGCAATTTTGGAAGAAAAAAAAAATTTGGTAGGACGTTATAAGGGTTCAAAGTTCATCAGCAATTATTCATTTTTCCAGCAAAATTTACAAAACCAATTTTTTAGTGACCACATCACATTTGAAGTCCCTTTGAGGGGTGTACATGACAGAAAATACCCAAAAGTGACACCATTCCAAAAACTGCACCCCTCAAGCTACTCAAAACTATATTCAAGAAGATTATTAACCCTTCAGGTGCTTCACAGGAACTAAAATAAAGTTGAAGGAAAAAATGGACATTTTAATTTTTGTAACAAAAATGTTCTTTTAGCCTCAATTTTTTCATTTTCACATGGGCAACAGGATAAAATGCATCCTAAAATTTGTTGGGCAATTTCTCCTGAGTACACCGATACCTCATATGTGGTCATAAACCACTGTTTGGGCGCACGGCAGGGCTCAGAAGGGAGGGAGCGCAATTTGAATTTTAGAGCCAATTTTCCATTCAAAAAGTGAAATGGCGCTCCTTCACTTCTGAGCCCTGCCGTGCGCCCAAACAGTGGTTTATGACCACATATAAGGTATCGGTGTACTCAGGAGAAATTGCCCAACAAATTTTGGGATGTATTTGATCCCTTTGCCCATGTGAAACTGAAAAAATGTAGGCAAAAAGAATTTTTTTGTGAAAAAAAAAGTGTTTTTTAATTTTTATGGATTAAGTTGTGAAGCATCTGGGGGTTCAAAGTGCTCACTATGCATCTAGATACCTTCCTTAGGGGGTCTAGTTTCCAAAATGGGGTCATTTGTGGGGGAGCTCCAATGTGGAGACACACGGGGACCCTTCATACGCGACATGGTGTCCGCTAACAATTTGAATGGAAAATGAGCTCAAATTGTTAGCGGACACCATGTCGCGTTTGGAGGGTCCATGTGTATCTCCACATTGGAGCTCCCCCACAAGTGACCCCATTTTGGAAACTAGACCCCGAAGGAACGTATCTAGATGCATAGTGAGCACTTTGAACCCCCATATGCTTCAGAAATTCATCCGTAAAAATGAAAAAACACTTTTTTTTTCCACTAAAAAAATTATTTTTTCATTATTACGGATCAATTTGTGAAGCATCTGGGGTTGAAAGTGCTCACTATGTACCTAGATATGTTCCTTTGGGGGTCTAGTTTCCAAAATGGTGTCACTTGTGGGGGAGCTCCAATGTGGAGACACACGGGGACCCTCCAAACGCGACATGGTGTCCGCTAACAATTTGAGCTCATTTTCCATTCAAATTGTTAGCGGACACCATGTCGCGTTTGGAGGGTCCCCGTGTGTCTCCACATTGGAGCTCCCCCACAAGTGACCCCATTTTGGAAAGTACACCCCCAAAGGAACATATCTAGATGCATAGTGAGCACTTTCTACCCCCAGGTGCTTCACAAATTGATCTGTAAAGATGAAAAAAGAAAATTTGTGTGGAAAAAAAAAGTGCTTTTTCATTTTTATTGATGACTTTGTGAAGCATCTGGGGGTTCAAAGTGCTCACTATGCATCTAGATATGTTCCTTAGGGGTCTAGTTTCCGAAATGGGGTCACTTGTGGGGAGCTCCAATGTGGAGACACACCGGGGCCCTCCAAACGCGACATGGTGTCCGCTAACAATTTGAATGGAAAATGAGCTCAAATTGTTAGCGGACACCATGTCGCGTTTGGAGGGTCCCTGTGTATCTCCACATTGGAGCTCCCCCACAAGTGACCCCATTTTGGAAACTAGACCCCCAAAGGAACATATCTAGATGCATAGTGAGCACTTTGAACCCCCAGATGCTTCACAAATTGATCCATAATAATGAAAACAGAAATTTTTGTGGAAAAAAAAGTGCTTTTTCATTTTTACTGATGAATTTCTGAAGCATATGGGGTTCAAAGTGCTCACTATGCATCTAGATATGTTCGTTCGGGGGTCTAGTTTCCACAATGGGGTCACTTGTGGGGGAGCTCCAATGTGGAGGCACACGGGGACCCTCCATACGCGATATGGTGTCAGCTAACAATTTGAGCTCATTTCCATTCAAATTGTTAGCGGACACCATGTCGCGTTTGGAGGGTCCCTGTGGGTCTCCACATTGCAACTCCCCCACAAGTGACCCCATTTTGGAAACTAGACCCCCAAAGGAACGTATCTATATGCATAGTGAGCACTTTGAACCCCCAGATGCTTCAGAAATTCATCTGTAAAAATGAAAAAGCACTTTTTTTCCACAAATAATTTCTTTTTTCATTATTACGGATCAATTTGTGAAGCATCTGGGAGTTCAAAGTGCTCACTATGCATCTAGATATAATCGTTTGGGGGTCTAGTTTCCAAAATGGGGTCACTTGTGGGGGAGCTCCAATGTGGAGACACACAGGGGCTCTCCATACGCAACATGGTGTCCACTAACAATTGGAATTGTTAGCGGACACCTTGTAGGATATGAAGAGCCCCTATGTGCCTAAACATTGGAGCTCCCCCACAAGTGACCCCATTTTGGAAACTAGACCACCCAAGGAACGTATCTAGATGCATAGTGAGCACTTTGAACCCCCAGGTGCTTCACAAATTGATCCGTAAAAATGAAAAAAGAAACTTTTTGTGGAAAAAAAAGTGCTTTTTCATTTTTATGGATGAATTTGTGAAGCATCTGGGGGTTGAAAGTGATCACTATGCATCTAGATACGTTCCTTCGGGGGTTTAGTTTCCAAAATGGGGTCACTTGTGGGGGAGCTCCAATGTTCAGGCACACAGGGAGGGGCTCTCCATACCCGACATGGTTTCCGCTAACAATTGGAGCTAATTTTCTATTGAAATTGTTAGCGGACACCATGTCGCATATGGAGAACCCGTGTGCCACCAGCACAAGGGCAACTGGTAGAGTTGGGGTACAGCACCAGAAAATGCCGCCTCTAATGAATGCGCTATTTTCTTGGGTGGCTGTGGGTTGAAATTTGCAGCGTGGGGGACCCACAACATTTGAGTCTCTCCACGCTGAGGATTCCAGTCAGCCAGCTACCAAGTTGTACATGGCTGGCTACAAATACAGCTCTGCCATATTTTTGGTCCAGCCAGGTACAACTTGGCAGCTACAGACTGCCAGCAACCCCCAGCTGTCTCGTTGTACCTGGCTGCAACCAAAAATACAGCGAAGCCCATTTTTTTTTTATTTCTAGAACTAATTCTAGAAAAAAAAATGACGTAGAGCTCCGCCATATTTTTGGTCCAGCCAGGTACAACTTGGCAGCTACAGACTGCCAGCAACCCCCAGCTGCCTCGTTGTACCTGGCTGCAACCTAAAATACAGCGAAGCCCATTTTTTTTTATTTCTAGAACTAATTCTAGAAAAAAAAATGACGTAGGGCTCCGCCATATTTTTGGTCCAGCCAGGTACAACTTGGCAGCTTCAGACTGCCAGCAACCCCCAGCTGCCTCGTTGTACCTGGCTGCAACCAAAAATACAGCGAAGCCCATTTTTTTTTATTTCTAGAACTAATTCTAGAAAAAAAAAATGACGTAGGGCTCCGCCATATTTTTGGCCCAGCCAGGTACAACTAGGCAGCTGGGGGCTGGAATCCTCAGCATGGAAAGGCCCAATCGTTCTGGGCCCCCCATGCTGCGAATTGCAGCCCGCAGCCGCCCCAGAAAATGGCGCATTCATTGAAGCGCCATTTTCTGGCGCTGTACCCATGCTCTTCCAGTTGCCCTGGTGCCGGTGGCAAACTGGGTAATAAAGGGGTTAATGCCAGCTTTTTATTGGCAGCTGGCACTAAGCCCGAGATTCATAATATAGGGCCAATGTTAGACCCGCCATTAGGAATCTCTGGTAAATAGTCAGAAAATACACACATAGAAAAATCTTTTTATTTGAAAAAAAAAACACAAACAAAATTCGGACTCCATCTTTATTATAAAGATCCGACGTAGTCCACAACGAAGGTCCCACGACGCTCGATCGCCTCCGATGTAGTCCACAACGAAGGTCCCACGACGCTCAATCGCCTCTGCTCAATCCAGAGACTGCAGCAAGGGATCAAGTGTCCTCTTCCTACAGTCTCAGGGGTCAGAGTTATGGTGCACTGTATGACAATGATCAGTTATACAATGCACCATGACTATGATCCCAGAGACTATAACAAGAGGACACTTGATCCCTTGTTGCACCCATCCATCCACCTATGCACCCATCATCCACGCACGCACATCCACGTACGCACATCCACGTGCTGACATCCACGCATGCACACAACCACGCACGCACATCCACGCATGCACACATCCACGCACATCCACACACATATCCACATCCACGCACATCCACGTACGCACACATCCACGTACGTACACATCCACGCACGCACATCCACACACGCACATCCACGCACACACACATCCACGCACATCCACGTACGCACATCCACGTACGCACATCCACGTGCTGACATCCACGCACGCACACATCCACGCACGCATGCTGACATCCACGCACATCCATACAGACATCCACGTACATCCACATCCACGCACATCCACGTACGCACACATCCACGTACGCACACATCCACGCACGCACATCCACGCACGCACATCCACGTACGCACATCCACGTACGCACATCCACGTACGCACATCCACGTGCTGACATCCACGTGCTGACATCCACGTACGCACATCCACGTACGCACATCCACGTACGCACATCCACGTACGCACATCCACGTACGCACATCCAAGCACGCACATCCACCCACGCACGCACCCATCCATCCATCCACCCACACATCCATCCACCCATCCATCCATCCATCCACCCACCCACCCATCCATCCATCCATCCATCCATCCACCCATCCATCCACCCATCTATTCATTCATTCAATCATTCATTCATTCTTACCCATTGATGGATGAGGAGGAGAAGCCCCTGAGAAGAGGAGGGGCCACACCGGAGACTGCAGAGGAGGAGCGGAGGCCGAGGAGCCCGTGCAGCCCGCTGGAATAGGTGAGCGGGGCTTGGGGGGGGTGTGGCAGGGGGTTGGATGGGGTAGCAGCTGGGGGGGGGGGGTACGAGCAGGGGGAGGGGGCCCTGCACCTGGACCGGCGGGCGCATGAGCCCGCGGGCAGAAAATGAAACATGGAGGAGAGAAGGAGCAGAACGGCGGGACGGGTAAGGAGGGTTCAGGCACAGGGGGGAACCCGGACACAGGGGAACCCGGACACAGGGGGGGCTGGACACAGGGGGGGGCGGACAGGACATGGGGGGGCTGGATGGAGCGGGGGCTGGAGCCTTAGTGATAGCTGGCGGGTGCGCCGGGTGTGCAGCCCGCCGGCAGATAAATGTGATCCGGGGGGGATAAATGTGATCGGGGGGGGGGGCATATGTCCTGGAGCGGGAGGGGGGTGAGTAGGGGGAGGGCACCCGCCGATCGGCCCCTCTAGATCTGATTGGAGAGCTCCAATCAGACCTGGAGGGGTAAATCTGTCTGAATCGCTCCGATCGGCAGTTTCAGTTTTACACTGCCGATCGGAGAGGTCCTGGGCAGGGGGGGTTAACAGGGGTGCCCACACCTCTGCCCCTGACCCTCAGCTGTCACTGACAGCTTTTAGAATTGAACTGTCACTGTTCGTTTAGAAGCAGTGACAGTTCAAAGCCATGACGAGTATACTCGTCATGATGCGGGAACTGACATCTTTTCATGACGAGTATACTCGTCATTGGTCGTAAAGAGGTTAAATATGGCGCCCTGTGCAGGGACAGCTAATGGTAACACAGTAGCCCCCACCAATGATCGCTGATGGGGCGTGGTATCCATGGCGCTGTGGCACACCCCTGTGAAATCACTAGGCGACGCAACATCCATGCATGTGCCCGCCGTTTAGACGCACTA